>CM065781.1:25339363-25344363 GCA_033296515.1 Macrochelys suwanniensis | reverse complement strand
GTTGAAATCAATGGAAAGAGTCTCATTGAACTCAATGGGCTTTAGATCAGGCCCTTTATTCTATCCCTGCTTATAAATCTCAAATTTGCTGAAAGACAAGAGGAGCTGAGGTGTTGTTATTTCCCCCAATGAATTGCTATGATACTGTTGCAATAAAATAGACATTAGTAAATTATATAAAAAGTGCATTAATTACTAATTTGTCATATCAGCTGGGCAGATAGTGGGTAAGCAAGGAGAGGGAGAGCAGATTTTACTCGCTGAGCAAAATGGACAGCCAGAGCAAACCTGGAGAATCAGAAGTAAAAACAGAGAATTTAAGAAATAAGGGAATGGAGAAAATGAAGCAAAAAGAGACAGCAAGGAAAGACAATAAAGAATGGAATGAACAAGAAGATGAAGAAACAAAAAAGAAAATACTTAAAAGGACAAATCAAACAAATGTCATGAAAACAAGAATAAAGGAAACCTAATGACTATGGAGAGAGAGCTGTGGGAGGAGGGAGAGATAGAGGAATGTGTGGCCTAGTGCTCTGATCAAAGGACTGAGAGCCAGGTACCCTTATTTTCTGATCTCTGCCCTGGCAGTTTCTCCTTCTAAAGCCTTGGGAAAACCGCTTTAAAAAAAACCCCTCACCATGCCTCAGTTTCCCTATATGTAAATTGGAGATACTAATACCTATAGGGCAGTAGGGCAGGCAGTTGTGAAGATTAACTGGCAAATATAACTAGCACTTTATATTTTTCATTACCAGTTCATTTAAGCAACTAGTGAAAATAAGCATTTCTGCTCTATGTTCTGACATTTCTTTGGGGTTAAGTGATATTTAAATAATTGGCAAAACCAATAAGTGCTTGGTACCATACCTTCTTAGGACTTGCCATCATTTAAAAAAACTGGGAGATGGCATGGAAATGTACTAATTATTTAATATTAACAGACCTTTCTCTATTCATAGCAGATACCCTACACAGTCTAGCAGCCCAATGAATGCATTTAGTTATCTCCCCACACTGTGGTCCTGTTGCAGTTAAATTTAACATGTGCCTAATGCTTTGTGCTTGAGGTATCAACATTTATAGGAAAGTATAGCATGCTAAGGGGTGTGAGCAGGTAAGTGATCATCATTATCAGTCACTCTAGCTTCCTTAACTCGCTTTTTCTCCACCCTGAGTTTTTATAACTATGTGCTCAACTGGTTTCTCCACTCGGCTTTCCAACCATTTCTTCAATATGTCAACCTCTTTTCCCACTTTCACTCAGCGTTCCACAACTTCTAGGGTTGGCCCCTTGCTCCTCTCCCACTGAGCCTTATCCATAACCCACTCTCATAAATTCAATAACCATTGCGAAACTGATCGCTCCCTAATTAACCTCTTTATCCATGGCAAGTCCCTTTTGTCCAGTCTCACACCTCCAACTGTCTGCCTCATGTCTCTTCCTGGATATCTACCCATAAACATTACACCGCAAAAACCAAATCTTCACATCTTCCCTCCTGATTCCTCACTTCTCTATCGTGGTAGGAAATTCTTTCTCTATTATAGTGCTGGGGGATTTCAGCACCATTTCCAATTCCTTTTCCTTTCTCCTTTACTTCTCACATCCAAATCATGTCACTACTACACATCTATAAAACCTGTTCCTTCCTTTCTGTCGTACTCACCAAACCCCTTATCTGTGCATTTGTACTCTGCCTCCTAGACTACTGTAACCTCCTTCCTCTCTGGACTATTTCATCTCCATTCAAACTGCAGTGAGTACTGCTCCTCACTCCACACTTACGCACTAAATTGGCCAGGTTGCTGGAGAGGGCAAGCTTGCATTCTCCCTATGGATGCTAACAAGGTGAGAGAGGGGACTTATTCCTCAGGAGGTATAATCCCTCTTAGTGGTTGCTTGATTGTGGTACATCTTGTAACATAATCTGGTCCATCAACAGTTTAGAGGAGAGAACACATGGGAGAGGACACACTATTTCATCAGGAAAAGGAGAAAATCTATATGGGATAGCAGGAAAATCTTCATGACAGTGAGATCTATTAGGTGATGAGACAGCCCCCTTGCAGGATCCTTTCTTCAAAAACATTTATTAGTGTTTAGTCCAACCCACTTTAAATTTGTAAGGAAGAATCCTGCATTGGGAGGGGACAGGACAAAATGCCCCGATAGGACATTTTTATTAATTGACAGTGACAATTAGCCAGTGCAGTGCCAGCACAATCAGCAGTTGTAACTAATGGCTGGTACAATAATTCCTTTGTAGGACAAAAGCAAACTGGTCAAACACAGACTACTGATGTTGCACAGGGCTCCTGCTGACTTCAGTATGCATTCAACGGCTTTATTTAGCCTAGTATATTTCTTGTGCTAAATATTGATTGAAAAGAGGAAAATAAACAACATTGCGTTATTTCACTGTTTGTGGCTGAGATTTTATCTTTGTAAGGTGGTAGCCCTAGATTGTCAACACAAACAAAAAAGGCAGGTGACATGTTAAATATGTATAATGTCCTTTGCACACTGTTTAAACATGCTCGGCAGTATCTTCCCACATTATTCCTAGAAGAGTAAAATTACAGTGTATAGCAGAGCTGGCACAATACTTCCATGCAATGCAGACATTAGAGCTGAGGGAATAATTCACAATGAATAGTTTAGTCAGTGAGTTTAGCCCCCCCCACCTTTTCCTTTTTTTTTTTTTTTGCTCATGGGATCACCAGGAGCAGCTTGAGATTTCCTCAAGTTTATTTGTTATACAAAAGAATTCAACTAGGTTTTTTTGCAAATATTTTTGTACGGATTGATGAGGAACCGTTGTCTGTAAATATTCCCCAATCACTACTTGAGCTTTGTTTGTTAGTTGTGACTGATTAGATGAGTCACAATGTTCCAACTGACAGAGTGTGCAACTACTGGGGCAAATACTGGCATGTGTGAATCTAAAATCTGGTTACCACAAATACATATACATGCAGCTTTAACATTCTCTTTCTATGAACAGTCACGACACTAACTCAAATGTCTATAGAAAGTGAACACATATGGAGAGCAGTATGGCCAATGTGCATTCAGTTCAAAATTCTAGTGAATATACAAAGAAAGTTTTTTTTGTAGATGTTTATGCAGTTCTAGCAGATACCTGTAGATTACAGGAATAACGTTGACTTCTTATCTTCCTGCTTTCATCCCGTCCTGAGTTTTTTTCCTCCTTGTGATGTAGCAGTGGGGATAAAACAATACCTAAGTTTCCCTCAAGAAAACAAATTTAAAATAAATTTCTTTAGGTACTTCAATTTTCAATACCAGGCAAGTATATTGGAGTCGCACCCAGGAGGTCTAGGTAGTTCAGTGCCTGCCTATCTCTAGTATCAGTATTCAATCATGCAATAGAAAGGATAATTGGGAGGCAAGAATAGTTTCAAAACTCTACCCATGCTGCCTGTATATATAGGGGCATTTCTTCAGAGGCAAACATTCATTGTTAAAAGGCATTTTAAGCATTACTGATTTTCTGGGCTGTGACCCTCAGCTCCAGATTACATACACACAATGCATAACAACTAAGAATAATAGAATCTCTGGACCAAATTCTGCTCTCAATTATAATATTGTACCCTCAAGAAACTCAGTGTACCTACCAGGATATACCAGATTCATTCCTACCAGTGCAGGGAGTCACAATGCCCTGCCTGCCCCCTTCACCCATCTCTAAGGAGAACAGGTAATGTGTCCAATGCTGCCCTCCCTTGCATTTCATATTGTTGCCCTTACATCAGAGTAAGAATTGTAGAAACAGGCACTTAGAAGCCATGATGTGGGACCTCCAGAATGGCAGTGCCCTTGTAGAAGGCCATTTTCAGATTTTTCTGTATGAAGGAAGTACCGTGGAACATAAGCTGGTGGTTGGTTGGAGTGGTATTATTTCCTACTTATCATCCAAACCCTGCACTGAATACAGAATTATACATTTCCTCGTAGGCTTTTCCATGGTGTTCTCATTGTAGTATCTTAGTGCTTTACAAAGATGAATGAATTGATCTTCACAACATTCCTGTGAGGTGAGGTAGTATTATTATCCCAATTTAACACACCGGGATGCAGCAGGGTAGAGGATGAAGAGAAAGGTGTGGCATAGAAGTGAGACTGAGAGAGACAGGATAGAGCTGTACAAATAACCCAATTTTTCAGTTCACTGGCTAAACCATAAAATTGGGGGGGAAAACACTTTTGGGTTGACCCAAAACAAAATATTTTCATTTATTTCAGCGAACCAAAAAAAGAGTAAAACAAATTCAATTAGGGCCAACAAAACATTTGTTTAATTTTCAAGGTTTTTTTTTTAACCTTTAAAAACATTCATAAAATTGAAGTAAAACTTTAAATGAAAATCATTTTGAATCAAAAAGACAAAATGTTTCATTTCAAAAACATCAGCATTTTTGGAATGTTTTTGTTCTCTTTTTTTTGCCAAGTAAAACAACTGAACAAATTTGACATAGATTCACAAAGTGTTTTGCTTGATCCAAATCTTCATTTTTCAGAAAAAATTGTTGTCTGAAAAATGTTGCCTCACTTTAGGAATAAGGAGGAGAAATGAAGCATGTGAAAGTGAGGGAATATATGGAGGCCAAGTAATTGTGAGGACTTGGTGTTAGGGCTTGGAGGGAAAATTTGAGTGGGACAGGGGACTGGGAAAGAGATGAAAGCGATAGGGATGAGGTAATGGGGGGGGGGCGTGTCAGGAATGAAGAGAAGAGAAGAGAAGAGCAGCTCCCACAGTATTAGGGTAACCAGACAGCAAGTGTGAAAAATCGGGACAGGGGGTGGGAGGTAATAGGAACCTATATAAGCAAAAGACCCCAAAATCAGGACTGTCCCTATAACATTGGGACATCTGGTCACCTTACACAGTATAGATGTTAGGAGAAGTTAAGTGAAGTCCTCCTCATCCAAACAGCAAGTGGGAAGGCCCACACAGCTGAGTTGAAGTTTGGAC
>CM065781.1:25094363-25334363 GCA_033296515.1 Macrochelys suwanniensis | reverse complement strand
TTTTCTCAGTGGAACATAAAAATGAACTCATACATTTTGAACCGGGTTTCATTCTTTCAAGCCAACCCAGATAATTATGCAATGGCATCAGTGTTCATGGGGAAAAAGGAAAGTCAGGAAGGATTTTTTTCCCTTGAAATTTGCATTATTTAAATGCTTATCAGGAAGACAAGACTGAGGCACCTCAGTATTGGGGAGGAAAATGTTTTCACTCATCCTTTTCCTTTTGTTGTTACCAGATCCCATTGCAAAGTCTGGTAGGGTACAGGACTTTACTCCTTTTGTTTTGTCTATGTGCTCACAAAACATGCCTTGCTGTGAATATTCACTGCTAACTCACATAGAAGTAAGCTGGACCAAATTTTGATTTTTGACACACTGTCAGTCTGGCAACCCTAAAGACACTGACAGTAACATTAACTGCCATATACCTTGCCCCTTCCTGCTGGTGGAACGTAAAGGACCATCGCTTGGTATAAATTTAAAAAGCCAATGTATAAAGGTGGCTGTTACACTGGATCAATATGGGCAAAATAATACTTCAAACCTACAGCCACCAGAAATCTCTGGAATTACCATCTCAGTTCACGTGATAAACTAGCTCACATAAAGTAGAAGGGATAACTTGAGGACTACACCTAATGTAAGTGAATGGAGAATCAGTCCCAATATATCTGTCAAACTAAACAAATGCTCCATAATTTGGATCCAGAAAAAAAAAAAGTTAGTCTAACTGGGAGTACCCAGAGGTCTAATCTCACTGTGGGAATCCTGACTTTTTTTCCATTGTTGACTACAGATGCTTTAGCTAAGCATGTTTATGTGAAGTACTATGGCCACTGGCTTATTCATCCAGGAACCAGCATCCCATTCTGACTAGAAGCACTAGTTACCCAATCTACCATGCCTGCATTTGACCGCGAGGCTAATCTCTCCCTGTCTAGCTGAAGGGTGCAACCCATAGGAGGTGGAAGTGGTGACCTCTATATCTATGAGCAAGACATTCGAGTCCAACGAGAAGTAAAAGGGAACTTAATTTCTAGTGAACTCCTAAACTCACAGCTTGAACAAAAGCAAACAAGCTGGCCAGAAGGCCATGATCACTAACTTATTTCAATCAATGTCCCAAGTAGATCTGCGAACCACACATCAGTTAGATTCTGTTTCCCCATCCTTTCCGTTCTACATGAATGTCAATATTCTTCAACCATTTCTTCTTACACAAAGCACAAGGAGACATTAGTATGGTGAAATCTAGCTGCCAACCTGAAGCCAGGTTGCACTGTTGGACTGCTGCTTCCCCCACACATCTGAGCACTGTTGCAGCCTATGGGCTGGAGCAGCTGGATTAGCACCTTCCATGCCATGTTTACAGAGTGTTGAGGCCAGAATGTAAGCTCTGTGGGGAGGGGTTGTCTTTTTGTTCTGTGTTTGTACAGCTCCTAGCACATGGGGGCTCTTGGTCCATGAATGGGCTCCTGGTGCTACCGCAATATAAATCAATCAATCTGTAGATCCTGTTGCCTCTCCCACAGCCCACTCCAAACTTGCCACTCGCTCTGTGTTTCATGCCAGCCCTTCTGAGGGGTGGCACTTGTGCCTGCCAAGCCTTCATATACCCAAGACACAGGGAGGTTGGAAGAGCTACAGAGAAATCTTTCACTAGCACTCTACACCAGGTGAATTTTGCAAGATTTGAATACCTCGCTAAACCCAGTTCATCTGCTGATGTCAAAAAAGAAACATCTGCTCTTGTGCCTTTCTGGTACCTATTCTTGGCAGAATACAAACACAATGGCAATGACCTTGTCCGCGTGTAAGTGTCAGTGAGCTTGAAACCTGAGTTACTATCTATAAATTCAAATTATCTGTGCAGCTCTTCTTTCCAAGTCCAAGTTTCAAACTTTTCCTCTGGAAATGGGGGTGGTTCCAATTGCCCAATTACTCATTACAGCACCCAGCTTTTATAATGCATAGTTACAAAATGCTGTCAACTGCTGCTGCTTGGTCTACAATTATTGTGCTCATGTTTATGTCTGATTTATAACTTTGGGTGTGTTCAAAATGCATACCAGGGTCTGGATCAAAGTTTGCAAATGGCCTCTAGCCAAGGTTTTCAAAAGTGACTAATGATTTTGGGTGCCCAGCTGGAGACATCTAGGAGGGGCCCCGATTTTCAGAAAATGCTGAGCACACACCTTCAAACTGGGGACCCAAGAACTCAGTCATTTAAAAAATCTGGGCCACTGTTCTCAAAGAAAAAAGAATCCCAGATCTGAACACCCAAAAGGATAAGAGATTCAAAATCCATATCTGCCCCCATCAGTGGAGCAGTCACTGATTTTATTTAGCTGACCGAAAAAAATAGTGACAGTTTTTTCCAGGAAACAAGAACATGCCGTATTGCCTTCACGTCCAATCAAAACGTCCAATTTGAATTTTGACTATCAAATATGCATCACCTCTTATCCACAATGGAGTGATCTGTGTATGAGGGGCATGGTTCAGTTTGTTTACCTTGTTTTTGGTGTTTTCTGTGTAACTGCCTGTGGATCTCATGCAATCAGTTTGTGGTGTCAAAGCAGTATCCTCAGGTCTTGGGAGGATGTATACATATTGGGTGTCACCATGACTCCAAGAACCAGTTCGGTACACAGTATACTCTGAACACAGTGCTCTAAGAAACCAAGGAACCAGTATTAGTCCTGACTGCCACCCCCGCAACCCCAAACTACCATATAATTAGTTCAAGTTGCCCCCATACAATAATTTTACTCTCTCATCCTCTCATCTCTAGAGCTTTCTCTTCCCCTCCCCCCACCCCAAGCACTTAAGTCACCCCTCCCTGACCATTTTTATTCTTCTGGTGCCAATATAATTAATTTAGCCACCCCTCTCCCAGCCCCCCGACTTTACACAATAAATTAAAGCCCTCCCTCCCAACACAACAAAACCCACATCCTCCCCATACCAGTATCAATACACAAGTCATTTAGCCCACCCCTCTACACGTAATTCACACCGGACCCCACCTTTCTGCAGAGCTCCACATGAAGTCCCAGCTGCTCAGAAGCAGGCATTGTTTTCTGTGAGGGAGGTCAGAGGGAGCAGGCTGGCCCAGGACACTTTCCATGGGAAGAGGGCGGTGAGCCTCTCAGGGAGGAGCCCAGCAATGCAGGCCCTGCTCCACTTCTTTCTTCTTCTAACCCTGTCTGAAAAATATGGCAGCTCAACCAGCTCCCACCCCACCCCCCTCGTCTGTCAGCTCCTTCACTCCGTGCCTGAGACCCTCTCTCTTCTCCTTGGGGGGGGGGGGAGGGAGAGAAGCAGAGATCAGAACTGCAATAGGCATGTCTCCTTCATCCCCATTAGCTGCTGCATCTTTTCCTGTGGAGCCCCACCTTAGTTTGAGGTGCTGCAGGACAGGCAGGCAGAATCAGCAGAGAGGAATGATGGTCCAGTAGTTAGGGCACTAACCTAGGACTTGGGAGGCTGGGGTTGAAGTCCCTGCACTGCTACAGCCTTCCTGTGTGTGACTTAGGGTAAATCAATTGGCCTCTCTGTGCCTTAGTTATGCATCTGTCAAAATTGAGGCAATAACCCTTCCCTACCCCAAAGCGGTGTTATAAGGTCAGAAACATTAAAGAATGTGAGGTGCTCGAATACTGTGGTAATGGGGGCCATATCGGTACCTAAGATAGATAGCTGTGTAGCATCAGCACAATGCAATATACTTCAGAAATCTGCATGTGGCTGTTTCCCATTTAAGTCAGTATTACTCACATGCTTAAGGATATTACTTAAGTACCTCATCTCACCCACAAAGTATGCTTTCTCCTCCCCCTCCGCCCCCACCAAGGAAGAGAGAGCCACCAGGATATGAGCAAAGAAATGCATATGTTTCCCTCCAAAAAAAACCATTCTGCTGTGTTAGCTCTGACTAACTCACCCCAGCCCTTCTCTCTCTCACTCATCATTACTTACAGGATCGGGGCAACAGGCTACAGGAGCAAATCTTCTCCATAAATGTGTTGCATTGGTGCAGAGAGTTTCACTCCATAGAGAACAGAGCTGGTTGAAAAAATGGGAAACCCGTCCCATGAAAACAGTTTAAAATGGCTTCCATTTTGCAGAGTTCAAAATGGAGCCAGTTTCTAGGAGTTTTTTGGTGAAAATGTTCACCAAAACATCTATCTCACTATTGCCAACTACAAGAGAGCAAAAATAACGAGTTGGAACCTCCAAAATCATGCGATTTGCCCCCCAAATCATGAGATTTTTAAAAAAAGATTATACTGTGTTTTTTAGGTCAGTCTCTTGACTTTTGAACTTCCCCTCCCTATCCCAGGGTGTGTGCATGTGACAATTTGTTTTGCCCGCTCTCCCACATGTACTGGATAAGGTGATATTTTTGGCCCCTGCTGCAGGAGCTCTCACCCCCATATCTGCCGATCTCCTGCCCAGCAATTAATCCTGTCCCCCAGCCCCCCATCAGTTCTCTTCCCACCTAACCCCCCTCAGTTTAGCTCCCCCTCAGTTCAGACCCCCAGCCCCCATCATCATTACCCCATCAGTTTAACCACATCAACCCCCACCACCCTCAGTTCACCCTCCCAGTACTCACCTGCGCAGAACCCACAATTAATACAGCCCCCCCCCACTCCATCAGTCCCCCCAGCCTGGGGGAGGGATAGCTCAGTGGTTTGAGCATTGGCCTGCTAAACCCAGGATTGTAAATTCAATCCTTGAGGGGGCCGTTTAGGAATCTGGGGCAAAAATCTGTCAGGGGACAGTACTTGGTCCTGCTAGTGAAGGCAGAGAACTGGACTCAATGACCTTTCAAGGTCATTTCAGTTCTAGGAGATTGGCATATCTCCATTTATATATTATATATCCTCACTTCAGCCCCCCCGCAGCCTCCAAGCCACAGTTCAGCCCTACCAGCCTCACCTCTGCTCCTCTTAGGGTTTTTCACCCTCCCTAAGCCTGGGGGGCTGCAGTGGAGTCCCCTCTCCTGCTTCCCAGGCTGGCAGGGAACAGTCATTAGGGCTGTCAGCCAGAGCCCCAACTCGCCATGAGGAAGGGCTCCTGCTGTCAGACCCACGATGAGGAGCTCTACTGTCATCCCCGGGTCGCTGGGCTCCCACTGTCAGCCCCGCAAGGAGTGGCTCCTGCTGTCAGCCCTGGGAGGAGGGACAGAAGAGGCTGACAGCAAGACCCCAGCTGTCCAGGGCTGACAGTGATTTCTAAATAAAATTAAGCCCCACTCGTGATCTTGGGATAGAACTCACAAATACCAGGAATGTTTTTTCAGCCATAGCTGAAATTTGAGCCCCAATTTCTACTGCAATATTATGAGTGAGGCTTAATTTTACTAAGAAATTGCTTCTCTAGTGATAAATTTGTGATAACTGGCATGCCTGCTATCTACATTTTCTCCTAAATTGATATAAAAATGTTCTTTTATTAAAACCTAAAACGTTGATAACAATTTCAGTTAAAATGTTGTGGAAAATATAGCAAAAAATGGAATATTTTGATAATGTTGACATTTTTTCTGGAAAAAAGGGGCACATGAGAGGATCACTGTGCCCCAGTGATCTTTGCCCCCACTGGAACAGCTTCTTGAGGCTGTTGGTAGCTGGTATAATTTAGAGTAGCTCTTAAGCTGCTCTAATGTATGTTGCAGACTGGCCTGGCACAGAACATGCCCAAGGACTAGTGGGTTAGGGCTATGTAAGGAGCTCCTTTGTGCCCATATCTTTAACTGCCTCCAGCGCTCCTTGGGAATCTGTCCCAATAAATCATCTCAATACAGTCTCACTTCTACTATCAGAATTCAGTGTATGGAGGCTTCAATGTGCATCCCTTTCTGCAAGGTGTTGAGCACCTCTGCTGAAGCCAATGGAGTTTGAGACTGTTCAGCTCCACACAGGAGGTTTTCTGCATCATCGACCGATAAACCTTATATTACACTTAGGTTAAATTATCATACAGAGTTTGCAAAGATAGGTTGGTTTCCTTATCTGCAAAGAAACGTTAAGTGAATGGAAGAGCACTGCTGGCCATTCTAACCAGCATACAATGTTAGCAACAAGTTTCACTCTGAAGCAGAAAAGTGCTCAGGCCAGAATGAAATGGCGAAGCCAATACACTTGCAGATAAATTAAGACTGTGTACTTGGAGTTAACATGGAAATGCTGAGGTCAGTTTTAAAAGGGAAATGAGCCCTATATAGTTATGATTCCCCTCAGATAGTGTTTGTAGCACCTCAAGAGGGAATGGTGCTTGATGGTTGTTTATTTGTATTCTCTGATGCTGTGTCCTGCAGGGCATATTAAAGCCCATGAAATAATGATGAAGCAGAGGGGTAATTAAAAACTACAGTGACATTGATCTGTTGAAATTTCAGAGGGAGCTCAAGGCACACAGGGAGACTATCCATCTTACCTCACGCAGGGCCAGCTTGATTGGCCTACTGAGTATTGAAGATGGCTAGATTCCTCACCTGTGGCCAAGAGGGCTCCCAGTGCAGCAGCCCTACTGGCTTAAGATCTTTGCAAAACAGGAGGCTAGGGGCCAGGGTGGTCACAGCTGTTGCACTCTGCCCTTATTGAGCAGGAAAAGTCATTTACAATACAGATCTCCTTTCCGGGTCTTTTAATCTGTACCTGGTAAAAATATGTAGCTATTTTAAAAGGTACAATTCAGCCTACTAAGAGCTATTAGGCTTTCCATTGGAGTTACCTGCTTTCTGAACTTTGCAACGGTTTGACATTAATTAATCATTAATTGACTTTGGTTAAATTCATTTTCATTGGTTTATTTTTTTTCCGCCATTAAAATATTCCAGTGCATGTGCCAGGACTATTTTTATACCCTCTTTAGATGCATTATTTGAACTTCACCGCAGTTAAACAAAAATCAATGCAGTGCTGGCAGTTATTGTTTCAAATGTCATTCCCCGCCACATCCTCTCTCTTTCTCTCCCCAACTTTGGCTCTGGATATCTGGGGGCTTTTATGCAACTTGTAACCCACTGATTATGCATCAACTGCTTCAAAACTACCTTCAAATCAGAAAAGTGAAAAGTATTGAGTGTGCTAAGCTAACTGTGATGCCATAACCTGTTCTGTTTACTGGCATCTACTGTACATCATTATATAATCACAGATTTTTACATTCTTTTTATAAATCCTAGACTTTTTTTTTTGTTCTTTTCTTCCTCCCACTTCATTTGCTACTGACGACTGCTGCTACAGCTCTTACCTCTCTTAGAGAGGAAGTAGGTTAAAAACAACAAGAAAAACCCTATCAGATTAATGCAAACATGTGGGTCCTACTGAGAAATGATGCATCGTACAATAGAACAAGCAAAACAGCTCACTTTGAAGGCTAAGTTTCTAAATATACCCAGAGACGTCTGAAAGTAGAAAGCAGCTGTCTTCTGCTTGTTGTCAGTTGTTAAATTCCTGATGCCCCAAATAATGAGAAATCTAATGAAGGACCAAAATTGATGCAAATGGGGCAATAAAATCACTCTGACGAGGCTGCAGTTTATACTTAGTTTAGAATTAAAATGAGTTTGGTGTCTAAGGCTAAGCTACTGTAAAGTTCCAGTGACTTGCTAAACAATGCACAATGCTGGAATATTACAAAACTGGAAAAATATAGTGGGCTGAAAAGGTCTCCATATAAATGTTTCGGAAGTAGATGGATAGGAGAATCCAGAAAAGCTTTAAGGGTATATCAGAGAGACTGGAAAATTGTAAGGCTTTGTTCCTTTTGGGTTAGTGATAGTGACAGAATTATTAGCTTTGAAAAAGAAGTTGGTATTGAATGCCCTAGTTCCATTGGCTTCTGCTGAGCTAAGAAGATTCATACAAGTTGAGGATCTGGCTCCATTTATCCAAGTAGATGCAACAATTCCCTGAATCCTCTGAAACTTTTCTAAGTGATCTAATGGATTTATCAAAAACCTATATTTCATGGGATTTCTAATTTGGAAGGTGATATATATATCAGCTATAGACTATTAACCAAATTCAATTAAGACATATATACACATACATATATATATATATGGTTAAATTAACCAAATTCAATTAAGACATATATACACATTGTTGGCATCCGTTAGTCTCGAGAGATGATGGATATGCGCCCATGGGGAATGTTTAGTTGATGGTTGTGCAGCGTCTGTTGTGGCTGTGGAGCCCCACACGAGAGTGGCAGTCTCGATTGCATTTGCTGCATTTGTATTATACATATATATATGTATGTGTATATATGTCTTAATTGAATTTGGTTAATAGTCAATATATATATATATATATATATATATATATCACCTTCCAAATTAGAAATCCCATGAAATATATATATATATATATAACCACATGTGGACTAAAGCCCCAATTCTACAACTTGATTTACATGGGGCTGTCAAGGAGTGCAAGAATCTGTCTGTGTGGCCCTGATTGCAGGATTGGGACCCATGTGTCTGCATTAGAGTGCACCAAGCTGCATTTCTTCATGTCAGTCTTTTCTAATTTAGATGACTTTCTCCACCAGTTTTCTCTGGGCCTGCACATACTCAACAACTCACGATTAATGTTTCACCTAAAATCACTGCTGCACCTGGGTATGGCGGAGCTAGGCTGTTCTCAGTGGTGGCAGATGACAGAACAAGGAACAATGGTCTCAAATTGCAGTCGGGGAGGTCTAGGTTGGATATTAGGAAAAACTATTTCACTAGGAAGGTGGCGAAGCACTGAAATGGGTTACCTAGGGAGGTGGTGGAATCTCCATCCTTAGAGGTTTTTAAGGCTCAGCTTGACAAAGCCATGGCTGGGATGATTTAGTTGGGGTTGGTCCCGCTTTGAGCATGGGATTGGACTAGATGACCTCCTGAGGGCTCTTCCAACCCTAATCTTCTATGATTCTATGAGATCATAAGGGTAAATAACCCGATTCTGCAGAAGGAAAGCAGGAAAATTTCCAAACTTCCTGTAGCAGAGGCAAGGAGCTGAAATAATGTCAAAACTGAAGAAAGCATTTGTTAAAAGTATTCTGAATTATTATCAATGCTCAGCTCGCATAGAGCAGCCTTCAGGATACTTTGAGTAATGAAAAGCTCCGTATCAAAACCACATTTATGCCATTCCATCACACTCTGAGTATGTTTATAAAGAGGATATACAGACGTGACTTCTGGAAAGAGATTTTTCTTTCTTTCGAGAGTGTATGAGCGCTGCAAGATCCCTGGTTTTAAGTAAAATATCACTGATATTCTACAGCTTGAAGGTTTCTCCTCTGCACGTGCAGATAAATGTACCCTCAAACTAAAATCCATTTTCGCTCATTGTACAGTGTTTTAATTTATTTATTTACATTAAGTTGTGGGAATCACATGCAGATCTCAGGCTCCTAAGTATAGTTTCCACTTTTCCTACTAACCACTCAGCTAATGATGTGGACCACATTTGGATGCCATGTCCAGTATTGCCAACCCCAAATTTTCAAAAAATCATAAATCAGTCCCCTCAAAAAATGTGCAATTGGCTTAAAATCATGAGCTTTTAAAAATATCATATATGTTGTCTTGTCTTTATTTGCTTTCTGGCTTTGAGCATTTAGGGTTCACATTTTCAAGTTTTTCTTGGCAACCATGCTAGAAACTTATACTTAAAAAGTAAATGGAGGCTGAGATTTTCATGTGATCCCATGACTCCAAGAGCTGAGGTATTAAGAATAACACCAAATACAGCATCAGAGGGGTAGCCGTGTTAGTCTGGATCTGTAGAAGTGACAAAGGGTCCTGTGGCACCTTATAGACTAACAGAGGTATTGGAGTATAAGCTTTCGTGGGTGAATACCCACTTCTTGCAGCCGATGAAGTGGGTATTCACCCACGAAAGCTTATGCTCCAATACCTCTGTTAGTCTATAAGGTGCCACAGGACCCTTTGTCGCTTTCACCAAATACAGCAAGACTCATGATAAAACTGTGAGCTTTGGCAATGCTGCATATCTGGAAGCTGAAGGATGATGTGGAAGGCCCTAAACTTTGAGTGACATGCTGGAGGTCTCATACTGACCATACTAAACCACTCCTGGAATTTCTAAACATTATAGATAACAATTTCATAACTCAGAAAGTGTTACAGCCAACACGGGGAAATGCTATATTATACCTGGTCTTAACAGATGAAGATAAACTGATCACAGAACTAAAAATTAATGGTAGTTTAGGTACACATGATTATGACTTGATCACATGTATAATGTTCAAATAGAAGCCACATCAGTAATGTATGCACTAGATGCTTTAATAGGGACAATTTCAAAAAGCTGAAAACAATTATGAGCAAAATCTGCTGGGAGGAAGAATTTACTCAAAAATGTGAATGATAATTAGGAATCATTTTAAAATATGTTACTAGATGCCCCAAAAGCTGCAATCCCATGGTCAAGGAAGAAGGCCATATTGGTTAAAAAAACACCCCTTATTTGGAGAGGAAGTGAAGGCAGCTGTTTATATAAATGGAAGAAAAGGGAAGTTGATAGTAACAAATATAAATCAGAAGCTAGGAATTGTAGAAAATTGAATCCTGACAATGACAATGGTCAATTACTAGATGGAAGTGGAAGAATTGTTAATAATGTAGAAAAGGCAGAAGTATTCAGTATATTTCTTCTCTGTATTTTGGAAAAACAGATGATGCAGTATCATCATTCTTTCCATTTCACTAATATATCTTGAGGATGTTAAACAGCAGTTACCAAAGTTAGACATTTTTAAATCAGCAGGTCCAGATAACTTGCATCCAAGAGTTTTAAAAGAGCTGGCTGGAGAGCTCACTGGAACATTAATTGATTTTCACTAAGCACAGGGGAAGTTCTAGAAGACTGGGGGTAGGAGGAAAGCTAATGTTGTGCCAATTTTTAAAAAGAGTAAATGGGATGACTGGGATAACTATAGGCCTGTCAGCCTGACATCAATCATGGGCAAGATAATGGAGCTATTGATATGGGACTCGATTAATAAAGAATTAAAGCGGGATACTGTATTTAATGCAAATCAACACTGGTTTATGGAAAACGGATCCTGCCAAACTAACATAATAGCTCTTTTTGATGAGCACTGGGGAGAAGTGCCTCAACACATCCTTGTAACACACACTCTAGCTATGAAAACCAGAACAGTCCTCTGATATTTTCATAAAATGATTTTCTGATGTAATGACCAGAAATCGAAGCAGAATTCATATCACTTAAAGAGGCACACAGTACATTAAGCCTTATATTTCACCTGCCATACCACTGTTATCATTAGTAAGGAATATCCTCAAACTTAAAATGTTGGCTATAAAGAAACAAATGCACCACTGGGTTGCAGTCAGAAAAAGATGTGATGATTGTTTCAATATAGTAGGACCCGGATTAAGAGAGGAAGCACTGGAAGTCAAAAGACCAGGGTTCTGCTACCAGCTCTTCCACAGACTTCCTGTGTGGGGTTGGATAAGGCACCAAACCTCTCTGTGCCTCAATTTCTTCCTCTGTAAAATGTTGTCAAGGTTCTCGGAGGATAAAATTCACTAATGTCTTTAAAGTGCTTTGGGATGCTCGGACACTATAGAAATATAAAGTCTTCACATTGATATTATTTATTCGTATGATGTCAGTGCCTAGATGTCACAGCTGAGATCAGAACTCCATTGTGGTAGGCACTGGAAAATTCAGAGTAAGAGACAATCTCTGACCCAAAGAGTCTATAGTCAAAATAGACCCAAGAGACAAAAGGTGACAGGAGTATTGAATTGCCTGAGATCACACAACAAGTCTTATGGGAGAGCCAGGAATTGAATGCAGACATTTTTCATTCCTGGGCATGTTTTAACCACAAGACTTCCTTCTCCTTTTAATTGTTATTATTATAATTAGTTATTATTATCATCTCACTGATTTGGGCTCTTGACTCCCTCTACTGGCTCTGCATCATCACTTTACTGACAAGATCCCCAGTGCTTGACACCTCTGGTAATGCAGGGCCACAAACAAGTAGTATTTACCACAGGGAAAAGGATAAGATTGGTAGGGAAAAATTTTTATTATCTTTCTCTACTACAGACCCGAGCCCTAAGTTATCCCACTGCAATTTTGCACTCACCATCACAACCATCACCCTGGGTCAAGAACTGGAGAGGAGTCAGAGGAATCTTTTCTGGGGCTATCAACACCACTTCCTAAATAGCTAGAGGGCATATTTGTGAGCTGTGGAGACACTTGGGCCCTGACCATGCAAATGACTCCTTGTGGACACAGAAATCCATGTATGCAGATGCAATTGCAGGATTGGGGTAGAGGCGGTCAAACACATAGGGTCCGATCTGCACGTCACAGCAGCCTAGTGATGAGTAACATCACTAAAGTGTATATATAGTTGCATCAATGTAAACGATATAAGAATCAAGGCCACTATTCTTTTTAATACTCCCAGCTCCTAGGGGGTGGGAGGAAATAGAGAGAGACAGATGGGAATTGAACCTGGTAACTCACATGGGAGTATTTAGTTCCATCACTCAGCCAACAGCCTAGCCCAGGGAAAGAAATGGTACTTTCCAGCTCTTTAGCAAGAAATTCAAATAATGGACAAATATATAAATTGAAAGCATTTTATCGCATCTTTTTAAACAAATTAGGTTTATTACATTTGTTTTATTTATATGGAGTCAGTTTTATTACTCAGACAGTCATACAAAAAAAGTGTTTCCTGTAAAAATGAAACCATTATTATGTTAAACTCCCACATGGTTTGTTTTAAAAATATCTTTAAATACTATTAAAGAACAATCATTCTGTAGGTTTATATCATATGAGTGGGAAGTAGAAACCATCAATGAATCATATAATTCCTACAACTGTAACAACAATATGAGCAACTATGCTAATAACAAAAAGTTTATGCCTACTGTATATCTGCTCTGCAGACACTCTCCTGCTATGAAATCCACATAATATGTAATGGTGGCAAGTGTAATATGCTTTTAATTTTCATCCATTATGGATAGCCTGCAAAATAAACCTTTCGTTTGGTTAATTTCTCCTCCAATCATCAGCTACGTGGTCATCTATAGCTCATGAAAAGAAAAAAGTACATTACATTTGCCACCATCACATATTGTATCTCCATATGTTTGTCTTTTTCTCTGAAGGCCCTCATATACCAAGAAGGCACAGGGATACCACTGTGTTGGGCAACCTTATTAAAAAAAACTAGATAGATTACAGATAAAGATATTGGCAGTTCAAGCTCTCCAACACCAGTTCTCAACTGTGAAAGTTAATTAATTCTACGTGCCATTCAGGTATAACAACAAGTTTGTCAGTTACTATTGGTAATTGCTGTGGTCGCTTCTGTCATGTGGGGTAAAACCACCTGGGGAGCTTAAATTCATAACTTTATGAGACACTAAAAATCATGGTCTTAATAAAGATACTGGATTTATGGTTTACTACAACAATCTGTAACCCACTAAGCCCACTTTTTGCCCTATGACTATAGGGGTGTTAATGGGCCACTTCTCCTTGAATTGTCCTTTCGAATATGTGCTAACTAGTTATGCTAACATATCTGTTTGATCTTGTATGTAGCTGTCACACTTAGAATCTTTCCCAGACCTGAAGGAAAGCTCAGTGGAGCTGGAAAGCTTGTCTCTCTCACCAACAGAAGCAGGTCCAATAAAAATATTACTTCACTCACCTTGTCACTCTAATATCCTTGGACCAATATGGCTACAACAACACTGTATAACAGTTTCAGGATTAGCTGCAAATTAGTCACCCACCCCACCCCCACGCCGGTCTTCCTCGAGGTCTCCCACTTAAGGCTTCAGGCTCTCGGGCATCACCTCTTTTGGGTGGAGACTCACATCTCTCTCCCTCCAGACCTGGGGTTTAGGCTTGCAGTCCCTCTGCACCTCACTGTGATTTTCCCTGCAGGTCTGACAGGGGCCTAGCACCTGTGATTAAACTTTCTCCACAACAGTGTATACCGGTTACGAACCAGTCTTCACAAAACAAAATGTTTTTATTCTTAGGGTAAAGGCGTTAGAGAGAAAACACATAAAAACTAATAAAGTTCCTACACACTTATTAAAAGCTTACCAGAGGTCACCCAGCCGTCTTATTTAGCCAAAGTCTTTCCAATCCTTCTTCAAGAATCATAGGGTTAGAAGGGACCTCAGAAGGTCATCTAGTCCAACCCCCTGCTCAAAGCAAGACCAATCCCCAATTTTTGCCTGAGATCCCTAAATGGCCACCTCAAGGATTGAACTCACAACCATGGGTTTAGCAAGTCAATGGTCAATGCTCAAACCTCTGAGCTATCCCTCCCCCAAGCATTACCCTCCTTCTCCCCACACCCCCTTCCCTGGACACAGGGTCCTGTCTATTTGCTGAATTGAAAGAAGGTCCTGTTTTAGTTTAAGCTGAGCTTTTTTTGTACCAAAAGACCCGTCTTTGGCTGTTGGTCTCTGGAAAACCCGGTTTGAATCAGTATATGCAAGCCACCCTTCGGGTGATATCTCTCTTGAGGTATTTACAACTTAGAATCATAGAATCTCAGGGTTGGAAGGGACCTCAGGAGATCATCTAGTCCAACCCCCTGCTCAAAGCAGGACCAACCCCAATTAAATCATCCCAGCCAGGGCTTTGTCAAGCCTGACCTTAAAAACATCTAAGGAAGGAGATTCCACCACTTCCCTAGGTAACCCATTCCAGTTCTTCACCACTCTACTAGTGAAAAAGTTTTTCCTAATATCCAACCTAAACCTCCCCCTCTGCAACTTGAGACCATTACTCCTTGTTCTGTCATCTTCTACCACTGAGAACAGTCTAGACCCATCCTCTTTGGAACCCCCTTTCAGGTAGTTGAAAGCAGCTATCAAATCCCCCCTCATTCTTCTCTTCTGCAGGCTAAACAATCCCAGTTCCCTCAGCCTCTCCTCATAAGTCATGTGCTCCAGCCCCCTAATCATTTTTGTTGCCCTCCGCTGGACTCTTTCCAATTTATTCACATCCTTCTTGTAGTGTGGGGCCCAAAACTGGACACAGTGCTCCAAATGAGGCCTCACCAGTGCCGAATAGAGGGGAATGATCACGTCCCTTGATCTGCTGGAAATGCCCCTACTTATACAACCCAAAATGCCATTAGCCTTCTTGGCAACAAGGGCACACTGTTGACTCATATTCAGCTTTTCGTCCACCGTAACCCCTAGGTCCTTTTCTGCAGAACTGCTGCCCAGCCATTCGATGCCTAGTCTGTAGCTGTGCATGGGATTCTTCCGTCCTAAGTGCAGGACTCTGCACTTGTCCTTGTTGAACCTCATCATATTTCTTTTGGCCCAATCCTCTAATTTGTCTAGGTCCCTCTGTATCCTATCCCTACCCTCCAGTGTATCAACCACTCCTCCCAGTTTAGTGTCATCTGCAAACTTGCTAAGGGTGCAGTCCACACCATCCTCCAGATCGTTAATGAAGATATTGAACAAAACCGGCCCCAGCACCGACCCTTGGGGCACTCCACTTGATACCGGCTGCCAACTAGACATGGAACCATTGATCACTACCCGTTGAGCCCGACCATCTAGCCAGTTTTCTATCCACCTTACCATCCATTCATCCAGCCCATATTCTTTAACTTGCTGGCAAGAATACTGTGGGAGAAGGTATCAAAAGCTTTGCTAAAGTCAAGAAATAGCACATCCACTGCTTTCCCCTCATCCACAGAGCCAGTTACCTCATCATAGAAGGCATGTTCATTCCCTCTGAAGTACCTGGCATTGGCCACAGTTGGAAGACAGGATACTGGTTGAGATGGACCATTGGTCTGACCCAGTGTGGCCGTTCTTATGTTCTTATGAACGATTCACCTTAACCACCATTCCCCTCCTGTTTTTAATTCCTGGATAAACTGAGGAAACATCCCTCCCCACAAGCTGCTGAGTACAACCCCCGTCCCACCGTGATACATAAGTATTCATAGACTTAATACAGTATGGTCCCCAAAGACATTGCATGTTGTCACATGCCTAAATCACTTAAGAGCCTAAAGGCCATATTGTTCAAGATATTTAGGTGCAGATAGGTGCCTAATGGGATTTTCAAAAGTGCCTATGCACCTAACTCCCATTTCTGGCCCTTTTGAAACTCTTACCGGTGACCACGCACATTAGAATTGGACTGAGAACACAATTTCTAGTCACGTAGGTGACCAAGCAGACATCTGATTGTTAATTACTATTAATTTACTTGTATGACATCACAGACGAAGAAGAAGAAAAGGTCTCTAGGTCAAAGAACTCACAACGTTAGGGCCATATCCTGAAAATGCTGCCAAGTCTACAGCGAGCTACTGACTGCAATGGGAGCACTCTCAGTAGCAAACACTATATTTGACAACACTAAGTGTTTGCAGGGTGAGGGTCAGGGCATGGTTTGCAGGATCAGGACAGCATAAGAAGAAGAAGTGACAGCAGGCCACAATGGAAGGCAGACAAAGATTACAAGAGGAATGGGAAAAGAGCTCATGGAAAGTATTACTTACATATAATTAATTTGGTATGATTTTTCCAGTGCATGGTTTTTTTTTATTACTATTAATTTTATTTTCAATGTGAATAGGCAGAGAAGGAGAAGACAGGCTCAGCACTAGAGACTAGTAATGAGAATGTGAAAGACTCTATAAGTCCATTATCAGTGCCCTGAGATATCCAATCTCCTATTTGGAATTTTGTTTGCTAGAAAAAGAATTTCCAGAATTTACTTCCAAAAGTACTAGAATTTGTTCTGGAAAAAAAAGTGTGTGTTTGTGTGTCTGTAATGTTTGTGGTGGCACATTTTAAGTGGAAATACTGACTCTATAAAGAGTTATAAATATATACTAAGTCACACCTCCACATGGGAAAACCCCATACCCTTTCTCTTGGGGTTAACCAGGCAGCATGGGGCTAGTGCTGGATCAAACTCTGTTACACACACAGTTTATTATATATATATACACACACACACACTTTTTGAGACCTTTCCAACAAAGCAGTCAAAAAAGATGAGACACGGTGGGCAGGAAAATTATTTTAAGGATGTTAAAATTATATGATCAGGTATCGTCTGCATGTTAATGAAACTTCAAAGTTATTTCCAGGGTAGAATTCTGCAGATTGCTCCAGAGAAAGAGTCCAATGGTCTATCAAAAGACCTCACTCCTTCCTTAATGAGTCCTTAACCTCAGCATATTTGAACTTGGGCAACATGACCAATAGTCAGTTTTCACAAGCAATTCTTTTTTTTTTTTTTTAATCCTGGAAATCTGTAGCCGTGTCATCAGCGCCTTCTTAATTATACCATATTCTTTACATCTGTCCTGCTAAATAACTCTAATTGAAATAGCACCGGCGTGAATTTTTGTAATGTTCCCCCCAAGACATCCCGAAAGTGACTCACACGAGAAAACAGACTGAAGTCACAGCTGGAAGCACGTCAAGGATCATTTCCATTTTTACATGATTAATTTGAATTTAATATCTTAAATCAAAACCTGATTAATTTAAATAAAATTTTGATGGTGCCCTGCTTCTAATATACATTGCAGTAATTAGATTCGGCTTAATGTGATTTTTTTTACATAATTAAAAAAAAGAGTAAGTCAAGTGTAACAATGCAGTGTTGGTATAAATCTGTCAATATACATACACACACACACATATATATATATATGGGATTATTGCTGAGGACATTACTCAGGGAGAGAAAGGATCACAGTGGGGTGGATATATAAAGGTCAGCAGCATATTGCATAGAGTAAAGAATATCCTACTTCTTATCGTAACAGATCAACTTGTGGTAGAGAGTGAGTAACTGTTATTTAGCAAATGTTTGGCCAAAAATACAACAACAGAAATTAGCACTTACAGTAATGAAATCACCACCTATGCAATTGTCAGGGTCAGATCAATAAACTTAATACCTTCTTTTTAAACTAGATTCTTTTTGGAAATCAGGTCTGGAAGGCTGTGGATACCATATCTGCAAAGAGCTTTCGTTTCACATTTACTACAGCTGAGTGGCTGCAAGGTTTTCATTACAGTTACAATGATATATATAATACATTTATATTATATATTTATATTTATAGGTGCTCCCTCTGCCTGTCTCTTTCTGGTTTTCGGATGTGCTTGCAAGAGCTGTATGAGCAATACTAAATGCCAAACCCCGTACAAACAAGCAGTTCCTAGTACCATATCTTAATATCAGAGCACTGAAGTCCCATTTGCAGCAGTAATTTTACCCATTGCTGACAAGGGTTGTTAGGAACAGGTGCTTCTGAAAGGTACTGAAAAAGGTGTAAATGTTAGCATGGGCCGGACAGGCATTTTTGCCACTATTGCATTCTGCACTTGCAGCATTCACACTAATATTTAAACTCTTTGCAACTCCTGTTCAGCAAGAGAAGCTGCTGACATATGTTCTGAGCAATGGATCTATTTGCTAGTGTACCAGCTTTAATGAAGCTTTAATGAAGCATGTACCAGAAAGATGCAGGTTGGTCAGAATCTTAATGAACCCTAATCTCAAGCACTGCAGTTCTAAAACAGGAAGATGGTGCTTTCAAGAAAAAAAATGTTTTTTCTTCATGTTACTGAGATTTAAACAAAATCCATTTGGCTAATGCTAAAATTATCCTATTCATTCCGGTCAGATATGTGGCTTTAAGATAAAAATGTTTACTCTTAAACCTG
Source organism: Macrochelys suwanniensis (assembly GCA_033296515.1). Lineage (NCBI taxonomy): Eukaryota > Metazoa > Chordata > Testudines > Chelydridae > Macrochelys > Macrochelys suwanniensis. Next base: position 25,315,564 of record CM065781.1, on the reverse strand, counting down.
GAAGATGAAGCTATGTACAACTCTGCTCAAATTAACTAGTTAAATTCTAACACATATTTGGATATTTTTTAGATCCTTAGTCTGCAAGATACTTAAGCACAAACCTAACTTTTGAACACTGGAGCAGTCCTACTGACCTGAGTGGGACTACTCACCACCTTAAAAGTTAGGCATGTGCATAAGTACCTTGCTGAATCAGAACTTTAAACAGAAGAGGATGATCCACTTTTGCAAAAATCCTCATACACACAGATAACTGTTTGCACAACAGCTAGCTGTATGCACAACTAACCCATGTGCAAATGCAAATAAGGCCATTCCGTTTTTTACCTAGATCTCAGCCTCCTTTTCTTTTTTCTTTTTTTAATGGCTCTGTATATAGTATACAAATTCAGTGAATATTTTTTTTTTTTCATTTTAATGTTAAAAAATTCTCCCCAACAGTGACACTGGAACAGTTTGTCGATTGCTTCATTACACAAGATGGCATTGGTTTTCCCTAATTTCAAAAACAAAATTGGAACACAAGCATCAGTGTATTCAGACAATGTAGTTAAATTCTTTGCAACAGAAATGAAATAAAACATACCTTGAATATGAGAAACTGGGGAGGAAGAAAGCAAACACATGGGCTAGATTCTTAGCTAGTGTAAACCAACATAGCTCTATATGTTGGTTTACACCAGCTGAGGATCTGGTCTAATTTTCAGATATTAAGTACGTTCTTAAAATACAAATATCTATCTATCTATCTATCCCTATTTTTAAAGCCTGTTGCACTGAAATCAATGTGGGCAAGGAAGGCAGTATGTGTCTCAGTATTTGAGTTGTTGAAATTTACCAACATGGTACTATTTGCACGCAGGAAAGGCAAAAGCTGATCTATAGATCACTGTTAAGTTATGAGTTGCAAGCGACTCAGTGCAAATTAATGAGTTCGATTTTGATTAACCAGTCCTTCATCTGATGGATCATGTTGACAGAAGACAGAGAAGTTGAATACAAATTCTGAGGAAGTCTCTCATTTATTATTCATCACACACAAATAAATAAAATAATAAAAATACCACTTATTATCTGACAGCTGAGACCTTTGATGACAATCAACTATTTATTTATTTTTTCTAAATTTAGGCTTCCCTCTGCACAAAGTACAAAACCAGTCTAAAAATAGCTGCATAGTTACTGTCTGGGGGAAGGTGCTTTACTGCTTACATTCTTATTCCAGAGTTAAAGTCAAAACAAAATTAATCAGGAAGGGTTATCTATAATGAATCACCATTCATTTCAGAAAAAAATATCTTTGCCAGCAGCAGAAAGAAAGTACTTTCAAACAGTTACACAGACTATAGACTCCAAGGAGAAGATTACAGATCTTCCATATTCAGCAACATGAATCAAAACTCTTAGGAACTAGTCTAACTTTCTTTTTTTTTATTACAAGGCAGCAGGGATTGCTTTTTGTATAGGCTATGATTTAGATGGCTAATTGAAAGTAAGCGGTGGTGAGCTGCTTTCTTGGTAAAATATTACCAAGACAATCTTATCTGAGTTTACAGAGTTATTTCCAATTTGTAAATGCTGTATTCATTTCTACCAGATAAAATACCTTTAAAAAGCCTAGACCTGGGCATGGTGGGATTGCTGTTATAACCACTCTTCCTTGCCCTCATCCCCCTTTTTCCCTCCCACATACACATAAACTTTGGACTCACTATTGAATCGTTTTACTTAAAAAAAAAAAAAACCCTCCATCTTAGGCTAAATAAATGTAATGATTTACTGAATCCTGATAACTTTTGGCAGATGTTATACTTGCCAGTTATCTACCCTGCAGAGTCTCTCCCTTATTCAGAATCTGTGTCTTTTAGAACATCACCTTTCGCAAATTCATCTCTTGTTCATAATATGAAGAAAAGCCCAGGCTTTGTTTCTCCATTATAATAGATGTAAATTAATGTTTTGCCTTAGTTTGTTGCTGTAATCATAGAGGCAAGTATATGTTCCTAACAGCTATCTTATTTTCAATTTGCAAAGCATACTGTGCTTAATCCCATGAGGCAGCCTGTGGTTCTAGATATGAATTTAAAAAGGTAATTAGACCAGTGCAGGGGTTTCTCCCTGAGATGGAAAGAGCAGGCTCCTGCCAAGTCCAGAGGGGTCTTTTAGAGGTCCCAGGCTGGTCACAGTTCTCGTCCTAGTTTATTACTCATTTCCATTGTGTGAAACAGCTTATTTGTTCATGAAAATTTAAATCATGTTGGTACTAGAAAGATTATTTTTATTTTAAATCCAGAAAGGTCACAGTATTATTTTTTGGTGGCTGGCATAAACTGTTTTTTCCTTTTTTGTCTTTTTTTTTTTTTTTTAATGATCTTTGCATTTTTTAGACTCAGATAGTAAAAGAGACATGTACTGATAAATATTTTAATGCATCTTCAGCATGCTGTAGTAACTTTAAATATCATATAATCATCATTAAACCATGTATGTAAATGCAAAGAACTTTGGCAACTCTTTAAATGGCAAGAAATTGCATTGGCTTCCCTGTATTTCGGCTCCCCTCTTCCCCCTTTTGCTTGATGCTATATGTCACATGTTGTTATACTAGGCTCTGTTTCCTTTATGATTCTTATACAGGCTCACTTTTGAGTGAGGATCATACACCCGACTGATAGAAAGAGCAGTGATTAAAGGTTATTTATTTAGAACAGGTTAAACTTGTCTATCATGAAAAATACAAGACACTTAAAGGTCATTTAGCTGGCTGAGAACAGCGTGGCATTTGTATGGGATTCATACATATAAGAGGAAGACTTTGAATAACAGATGGGCCTGGCCCCAAACCTCACTTTCAGCAACCCCAGTGTTTGAAATCTGGTTCTGGATCTGAGTTTTGAGGCTTCAGTCTGTGTCTAGTTTGCATCCTGTGAATTTCACTTTGAGTGGATTACTGTTTCAAATGAGACCATAAATCCCTCCCCAGAATCCGTGGAAAGGAGGGAGAGATTCTGATCAGTGAGCCCAGGTTTATGCTAAATATGTGACTGCCTTGGCTGAGTACTTGGTTTGTAGCAAAAACTGAGATTTTATGTGAGCTGAACCGTTTATATTACCGAGCTGACAATATTTAAGGGCCCAATTCTTCCCTAAGGTAGCTTCAGTAGACACTGTGAGCATTCACTCACCATTGATTTCAACTGAGCTATTCTTGTTTTTCACCTCTGTAACCAAGAGTAGTGTTAGGCCCTACATGTCTAATAAATATTAATGACAAGCAATAATCATATAGATTACTAGACTAGAGATTACTTGGAACAATCCTCTGGATCTGAACATCCCCAGGCTTTGAGGTCATTCAGATCCATGTCCTAACTTTGCAGCTGGCTTTGAGCTCTTTGATGGGTTGAACTAGTATCCCAGAATTTGGATCAGGATACAAGCTTGGGTTAACCCATCAACCAAATCAAAATTTTGTCTTTTTTTTTTTTAGGGTAGGAAGTTCCAGTCTAATCTTAACCCAACATTTATAAAACACAAACAACAAAATGCCCTGCCTGACCTATCTCCTGAAGATTGCCAAAAGTGAGCTGTGCTGAACCAGCAAAGGGACTGAGCTCCACATGCAAGGAGAAACGTCTACTCATAGATGGTGTGAAACCGCAAAAATGACTTGGTGAATCTAAACTAGAGCATAGGAGTGCAGTGGGCTGTTTGATACCTGGATCCAGAATCTTTAGGTCTTTTAAAGGTTATAACTTGAATCACACCAGGAAATGAATAATCCAGCAGTTCAGGGCTGAGAATGAAGCAGTCCCACCAGTGGAGGTCCCTCGAGACACACATAGCCTGTCGCCTTTCAGTCAGATACTGTGTACTCTTGACCCAGTGCAGTAAATGAGCTCTGAGTGCACATTCACATATCAAGTTTGCCTACTCACTTTCAGATATCAACAGCCTCCTCTACACTCCAATGCCGAGGCTGCATTTTGTACCAGCTGAAGCTTCCACTTACTCTTCCTAGGCAGTCAGAGCTAGACAAAAGCAAAAGCAAAATATAAAATGTCCCTTAACCTCTGCCTGTGGCTGTAGGACCAGTGGTTTGAGCATTGGCATACTAAACCCAGGGTTGTGAGTTCAATCTTTGAGGGGGCCGTTTAGGGATCTGGGACAAAAATTGGGGCTTGGTCCTGCTTTGAGCAGGGGGTTGGACTAGATGACCTCCTAAGGTCCCTTCCAACCCTGATATTCTATGATATGAACCTTTTCCCCGGTAGCTATAACAGGACCATAATACTCATCATATCCAGTGAGATTGCCTTCTGGAATCTTTTCAAAAGTCTTGTAAGATGTAAAGAAGTTAAGTAGGAGAGGCAGGCTACTGGCTACAATATTATACACCAGATGGGTTGATCTTTAAAATATAAAAGTAAGAAATTGGCTATGGGCACTTCAATAATATATTGTCACTAGCAATGCAATATTATCCCTCTCCTCCCCACCCCCCCAACATGCTGTAGTAAGACTGGCTCAAATGCCTGAGCCTCAGAAGTTAGGAAATCCTGAAACAATGCAATCAATCCTTTCATGCCTGTGGTGAGCAATAAAAGTTTATAAGAAATCTACAGCACTTCACGCCAAAATGGCTGAAAAATAGCACACATTTATCAGAATGCCTGAAAACACACCCCATTCTGGTAGAGCAAAGCAATCAATGAAACCATTCTTCACCTAAAAGATTTCCATTCTGTTTTGCTAACACACTATATTCAGTATTGATGTGTCTCTGTATACAGTAAAGAGCAGACTCTGCAGTACTGGGACAGCTCATTCACATGACAGTGATATCACAGTCACCCTGCATTGCCCCTGCTTTGCAGTGCTACTGGAGTTCTTTTATTAAAGCAGCACCCAACTGTGCTCGCAGAGTAAAAGAGCTTGTCAGTGTTTCCCGTTGAAGACTTCATTTTTAAGGGACTTTTTTAAATTGACCGTTTAGATGGAGCTGTAGAGCAGTTTGGATCAGGACCTGGATCTATAGCTGAACTTCCCCAGCGTTTAGACTGTTTGGATCTGGGTATTTGGTTTGACCCATTAGTAAGATCCGGGAAGTTCAGAGAAAGGTTTGAAGATTTTCTGTGTGATTGAGGGTGTTTGGACTGGGAGGTTAGTTTCAGATCCATCCCTGTTTTAAATATTTGTGTTGGGATCAGTGCATGTTGAACTTCAAAAGGGTAAGCATTTGGGGTTACTTGGGGCACCTAAATGAACCACTCGAAACCGACAGACCGATAGCAATCTCATAAGATTTGTCTGCCTTATGAGATTTTTCCTCCCTGTCCAAGCCAGAAATACCATAGAAGGCCTTTCTTCGTGGTATTTTGGCTCTTCTGGTTGTGGTTGGCAGCTAGAAGTGTAAAGGAAGGTGAAAATGGAAAATAATGTTTTTAAAACAGTTAACTAAACACTTCAAAAACTTAAAAGAGACTCTGTTCAAAACTAGCTTTAAAAATGGGTGAACACTCACAGATTTCTTCTTCTAAAAAAATCCATGGCCACTTAGGAGCTTCACAGTTGTCACTGCCCTATACACAACTCCCACTCAGTACATCATGGCAACAGTGCAGATGGAATTGTGCTATTCCTGCTCCAAAAGCAAAGTTCTGTATTTAGAAGAATTTCTATTAGCAGTGCAGGGTCTGTACCATGCAGCTGAGCAATTCTGGGGCCAGTGGTGCATCCCAGTCCGCCAGACTATCATGTTATTTGCCCTTTTCTGGTGCACTCATTTCTCATCAGGAAGAAACACTGCATACAAAACTGAGCTAGAGTTGTTTATTACTGAAGCTAAAGAGCAGCTGAGAAGTAGGTAGCTTTGGAAGCTTTTTGTTTTGCACTCTTCTAATTAAAAATAAAAAATGCAAAACTTTCTAAAAGGGCATTTTAAAGCCTATTAATTGATAGTGAGAGAAAAAGGACTTAATTCACTGGAGTCCTATGATGATAGAAACGGCAAGAGATGCAGCCATGTACAGCGCCTACAACCACATGTTGCTTGTGGTTTTGGAGACAGCCAGCAAGTTGGAGGTGCTGGTCAGGGAATGGGTGTGACCAGAGCATCACCAAGAGATGTGAGGGAAATACAATGTATCTATCAATTGTACTTATAAGGCCCTATCACTGTAGTTTCTGAGCACCTCACAATCTTTAATGTATTTATCCTCACAACAACCCTGTGAGGTAGGGAAGTACTATTATCCCCATTTTATAGGCGAGGAACTGAGGCACAGAGTGACAAAGTAATTTGCCCAGAGTCACACAGAATGTGTGTGGTGGGGCAGAAATTGAACCCTGAGCCCAGGCTAGAGCTCTAACCATTGGACCATCCTTCCTCTCTTTAAAGCTGTTCTCCTCTACTCCCATGCACTAGAAACATCTTTGGCTCGAGCCCAAGGATAATTTTGGATTCTGACTAAAATTCTAATTAATATACTAGAGTGTTGGAATTTTTAAGGGTAGAAAACATCCCTTGAAAATACTGTAACTATAACTTAGTCCCCAATCCAAGCATTAACACATTACATGGGCTACAATATTAAGAATGGCAATCAGAAAAAGTGAATGTTCTAGAAGGGGAAAGAGATTTTATCCAACTCAATTTTATTTCACTCCATTTTTAACCTAACCTTCCCTGACACACCTTTTTCCAGACATCATTAGCATTGCATTCCATCTGCCACTAGGAGGTGTGCTTAATATTGATGCATTTTGGGGTGGAAGCATCACCACATGAATGCACGAGCAAAGGGGCTATGACACACATGGGAGGGGTATGTCCAGGTGTACAGTGCTCCGGCCAATTCTCATCCAGGAGAAAGCTCATCAGGAGTCAGCTGGTCTAGTCAGCACAAATTAGAGCAGTCCTCAAGCTACCCTAATTTATGTTGGGAGGTCAAAGCAGTGACCAGCTACCTCCACGAAAGGGAGGTGAAAAGATGTCATGATATTGCCTTTGCCTCCTCATCCCTGAGAAGGTTCTCTGACCTCACCTTAAGTGCACCTGAGGATTAAACCCCATTTATATGGATACATTATTTGAACTGAGTTTGGGAATAAGAATATTCCACAAGGATCAAGATTACAGCAATACTATTTGTCCTCTTTAGGCATATTGCTCTTTTATTTTAGCCACACAAGGCATATACATTTTTTTTTAAATGGACAGACTCATATTGTAAAATTTTCACTGGGTCTAGAATAAAGATTCCACCACCCCAGCAGTTCACTCCATGTACCAAAGACCCTGGTTGTGCTTATATGGTCAAAATATAAATGGAACCTTTTCATTTTCCTTGTTTGGAATTTGTGCTTGAGTATATAAGGATGGGGATCTAGCTTACTTCAGGACACAGGGAAAGATTGGGTTTTGTACTGTATCTCTCTCACTCCAAATTCACTGAAGGTGGGGCTGGAATCTCATTCTTGGGAGTGAGATGTCCTTGGTAGAAGTGACCACAGTACTCTGCAGTTAGCTACGTGTCTTATTTCATATGTCTAAAACAGCAGTTGAGGAACATAGACAATCAGTTCCTCTTCAAGCCTACTTAGATAGCAGTGCATGGATGCCTTTTTCAGGTATAGTTTTTGATGAATACATTGAGAAATAGTTGCTAACAAATATATGTCTCACTTTTCTTTTTGTACATACCTTTACTGTACTAAGAGTTAAACATGAAAAAGAAGAAAAATAAGCAGTGAAAGACAACATCCGTTCTCATTTCAATTTCCTGGAAGGAAAGTGCGGTTGGGCAGATGGTGCTTTTTTGTTTTACTAAACTAAATGATCAGATGTAAATAATGTACATTATATGTACTATAAAGATTCGTTGAAGGTGAGGTGGCTTGTGCAGTGAAAAATTGCCACATTGGTGAGAGTTTTTCTCATGCTGATTTTTTAAAAATATATTTTTACTCTAATCCCAGCATGTTTACAGAACTCTCTACCTGCCTATTCAGATTTTTTCCCACCACTGTGTATTTCAGGGGGCTAAGTTATACTGGTTTATTCCACAGGGATTCATTTTGAATCCACAGGGATTCAAAATGTTGATCTTCGGTTCTTAGTTGATCTGGGAGAAGAGAATGGCTGATAATTTGGTGTTAAGTGAGTCTCAATATTTCTGCAAGCTATTTTTCTTCATGCCCTGCCTATGCAGCATCATCTAAAGACTAATTTCCCTCTGTCGTTGGCCCAAGTGATTTTTCCATCTCTGGTGTGCTTGAATTCCCTTTTGGTACTGAGACATGAGCATTTTTGGGAGGAACGTAGTTTGTGTTGCTCATTGACTATTCCAATAATTAGGGAAGGCCATCATAAAAAAAAAATTCCCCATGTTTAAACATGGTTATGGCCCAAATGTGTTATAAAATGGTTTCTTCTTGCCTGAATGGACGGAAAAAAAGCAATATGTTAAGAAATAATGATATAGCCTTGGTATCTACCAGAGTTGACACACGGTTACTTCATGCGGTTATAATAATTATTTTCTGTCCACAAAGACAGCATTTACACTAACTTGGAGTGGGACAGGGCACATTTCCATAGTTATACTACTAATAATGTAGCTCCTCCAGTGCTAACAGCATGGTAACACTAATGTAGACATGTTAGTGCAGGGGTTGGCTAACTACAGCCTCGGGGCCGTATTCGGCCCTTCAGACGTTTTAATCCGGCCCTTGAGCTCCTGCAGGGAAGCGGGGTCAGGGGCTTGCTCCATGCAACTCCCGGAAGCAGCGGCACATTCCCGCTCTGGCTCCTACGTGTAACGGGGCCAATGGGAGCTGCAGGGGCGACGCCTGCGGATGGGGCAGTGTGCAGATCCTCCTGGCTGCGCTTCTGCGTAGGAGGCAGAGGTGGGACATGCTGCTGCTTCTGAGAACCGCTTGAGGTAAGCGCCGCCCAGAGCCTGCATCTCTGATCCGCTCCTGCGCCCCAAACCCTTGCCCCAGCCCTGATCCCACTCCCACCCTCCGAATCCCTCTGTCCCACCCTTCTGCACCCCAGAGCCTACACCCCCAGCAGAGCCCTCAATCCCCCATACGCACCCTAGCCCAGAGCCCCCTCCCTCACCCTGAACTCCTCATTTCTGGCCCCACCACAGAGCCCACACCCTCAGCTGGAGCCCTCACCCCCTCCCACACCTCAACCCCCAATTTCATGAGCATTCATGGCCCACCATACAATTTACGTACCCAGATGTGGCCCTCGGGCCAAAAGGTTTACCCACCCAGTGTTAGTGGGCTCTTACCACATCTCATCTAACCCTGTTCAGAGCATCTCAGGATGACACAATGATTAAAATGCTGGCAGTCACCACACCCTGCTTACATTAGTGCTCTCTCCACTGTTATCACCAGTAGATGTGATGAGTAGTGAGCAGTGTAGAGGGCGAAAGATGGAAGGCAGGCAAATGTAAAGGACCGAAACCAGGACTCTGACAAGTATTTAACAGGGAGCCAAGAAAAATTTCTAGTAAAGTCTTTGCTTAGTTGCAAGTTGGCCACTCCTCTTTAAATTCCTTTTATGTCCTCCTCTGTAGTTTCTACAAGATAAACTAGCATTACAATCCTCTCCAGGACTGAAGCAAAGAAAAGAGAAGAGATGGGACATCAAGTCAGAATGGCCAGGTATCGTGACATCAGAAGAGCCAGCTGGGGCTCAGGCTCCCCCATAAACTATGGAGCTGATCTGCAGTGGGTCCTAGAGTAATTCCAACACTTTCTCTATGTACCTGGGAGTTGCAGGAGTTGGGCTGCAAAGAAAGAATATGTGGTTTCTAATAGACAAGTAGCCATGCTGAATGTATCCTATAAATTTAGAATCATAGGACTGGAAGGGACCTCAAGAGGTCATCTAGTCAAGTCCCCTGCACTCATGGAAGGACTAAGTATTATCTAGACCATTACTGACAGGTGTCTGTCTAACCTGCTCTTAAAAATCTCCAATCATAGAGATTCCACAACTTCCCTAGGCAATTTATTCCAGTGCTTAATCACCCTGACAGTTAAGAAGTTTTTCCTGATGTCCAACCTAAACCTCCCTTGCTGCAATTTAAGCCCATTGCTTCTTGTCCTATCCTCAGTGGTTAAGAAGAACAATTTCTCTCTCTCCTCCTTGTAACAACCTTTTATGTACTTGAAAACTCTTATTATGTCCCCTCTCAGTCTTGAGGGCATAATGAAAGGATCCTGGTGTAGTGTCAGTAGTGACAACCCTTGTGATTTTATCATGAGTTGTTTGCTATCTGTCCTAAAGTCCCGGCTCCCGGAGTCAAGTGGTTTACATGAGAATCTCAGCTTTCATTTTGAAATAAAAAGTTTCTAGACCCCATTGTTGAGAATAAAAGCTTGTAAACATGATCTGATTGTGCTCTACAGGTGAAGAAACCAGAGGAAAACAAAATAATGAAAAAAATAAATTTTTAAAATCTCATAATTTTCAGGGTCCTGGACTCATGATTTTTCAATGCATGGTGTTTTCAATGGTGTGGACATGACATCAAGGACCAAAACTTGTTAGCTGCAATAGCTTCTCCTATATTGACTCAGTACATGCAAGAAACAGGGTAGGAATTATCAGCGAAAATTAAAATCTTCCACTCAGGTTGGAGTTGTTCTGAAAATACAAATCAGAATTTAAAACAAACCAAGAAGTCAGACTGTTGTTTTTGTTGTTTTTGTTGTTGTTTTGTCTGGTTTTTGTTCTCGGTACAGCAGAGTCTTGACTTAAATATTAGAAATAAATTAAAATAAAAAAAAATAGAGTACAAAGGAAAGACTTTGGCCCGGAAGAAACCCCAGCCTTTCTCTTTATGCCATTTAGCTTGAAAACCTCAGAATGAGATTCATCTTCCCCAGTCGCACAAACAGAGAAGGCAAAATAAATAAAGCATAAAGTTTCAGAAGATGCATTTTAGCAGCTCAGAAATCAACTTTGCTGCAGTGCAGATGGTCTATCTCAAATGCTTCCATAAAACTTTTGACAAGTGCTTTCTTTACAGTAAAGAAACAGTTCCTTCGATAGTGGACGTATGCTGCTGACGTGTGCCGAAGGCAGGAAGCGAGGGAGCGGAAATGGCGAGAAGAGACATTAAAGAAAGGAGCAGCTTACCAAGAGAAGGCAGACACTCAGTTTCCAACAGTTGGAGCTGGCAAGCTTAAAACATGTGGGGCCAGATAAGGCAAACTGTAGGCATGAAAAAGAAAAGGCTTTTAAAACCTGGGCCAAATCCTCAGCTGGTGTAAAATGTCATTACTCCATTGACTTCAACTGAGCTCTGATGATTTACATATTTGGACCTTAAGGTTTGTTCTCACAAACATAAAAATAGATCTTAGGACATTTTTGGCCTCCCCAGGAGAACACTCCCATGCATCAGCATGTATATTACTATCCTTAAGGGAAGACAGCCTACCGTCATCTATGTTTGCAATATATAGCTCTAAGAACAGCTGGTTGCTTTCAACCCAGAGTGGTATTTTAAGAGGATAGTACACTTCGCTTAACTTCCATTCTGAACTTTTAAATGAGGCTACTGAAACTCTCTTGAGTTACACTGATACAGAAATTAGGTGGGCTGGAGAGCTTCTGCTACTGAGCCAGGTTTTCAACTGCTGTTATTAGAGCTGCTCCAAATTTCCCAAATGTTGATTTTTTTTCATGAAAATACCCTCCTCCCCCAATTTTCATTCTGACATTTTGGGTTTTTCACCATCCCTAAATATTTTTATTATTATTTTGAATGGAGCTCAAAAGTTAAGAGAGAGAGAACGTTTGTAAACTAGATAGGAAAATCAGCAGGAGAATTAAACTATTGATCAATTATCAAACAAAATGAAGGCAGAATATAGGCTCTTACAGCACAGGATGTACAGGCAGAACATGCAATACAGTTGTAAACAAAATTTGGTGAACTAGCAAAGCAACAGTGTCCTACGGTTCTGGAGAGACAGAAATCTCATCTCTGATTTTCCTTTCTCTTGAAAGACTCACTTCATCATACAAACCATCTTCTTTGTTTGGCGAGTGGGCCTAGACTGCCTACTGTTCATTATGACTGGAGATGATGTAGAAATCAACAGAATAATATATTTCAGCTCTTGTATTATAAGAATCCAGATTCAATTTTTATTTTACTGCACAACCACACAATAGTTCACAGTATGATTCTTGGTTGCCTCCATAGATTAAGAGTAGCTTTAAAAGGAGATAGAAGAATGGGGGGGGGAGGGGAAATCCCCTTCTTTTTTCCACCCTAGTAGTACTTTATTTCATTTTACAGACAATAGCAATTCACTTCCTAAAATATACAGTAATATTAAATGAGCTGCATATTTAACATTAAGCTCTTTCCTCGGGAGCTGTTTCTTTTGAGCAAGTTGGTAGGTCATGGTTATCTAAAATCAAGGTATCCAATTTGTGGCCAACTGATGGCCTTCACCAATAACACACTAGGACCTTGAGAGCTAGCCTTAATGTATATACAGTGGAGCATGTTGCTACAGCTGCTCTCTTCTTTTGAACAGTGGTTCAGCCCATGGAGTATACAAGCTACAGCATGCAGTGCTTTATCTTGCTCTGTGTGGCCCCAGACTCCATCTGGCCCCTGGGAATTCATTTTGGCCTTGATGTCTATATCATGTTTTTCAAGCTTTTCAGTTTGAGGGTTTAAAGCTAGTCTACTTAGTGGTTAATTTTAAAAACTGAACTCATAGAGATAACTCACCTGTCTACACAGGCGACTTTTAAAAGTGCACGGTCATCATTTCCTTCCCTCCCTCCCTCCCTTTTGCCGCTTCTGCACGTGTGTCTGACTGAGACTCTGTGTAACCGGTGGTTTGTTATGTGGTCACCAAACTGTTTCACAAGTCCCTTAAGGTGTTTCACATACCAGGTGGCCTAGCGGATGTTCAGTTTGGTTTAAGTGCAGCAGAACCCAGTCTGCTTCAGTGGTGGTCACAGAAATAGGGGAAATAGAGCAATGCCACTAAATAAAGTAGAGCGATGAAACCCTCTTCAGATGAAACTGTATTAGCAATTAGAGTTAAACAAGAGTTTAAAGAAATACACTGGATTACTAACCAGTGATAGCCAAGGCTGCAGCAGGCCATTTTAGCTCAGATAAATGTATCCCAATTTTATCTGAACTAGCAAGATGTCTTGATTCTGAGAAACTGGACTGGAAATCTCATGAAAAGTGACTTTCCACATGAGATTTTCGGTACTTGCTGGGTAAATCAGGAGTAACTCTACTGAAATCAAAGGCAATACACTGGTGTAAGTCAGAGGAAATTCAGGCAGTAAAAACAAAAGTCCAACTAGGCTGTCCATGAAAGAGGGAAATTCTCCGTCTTCTGGAAAAAATACACACCTATGTGTTCCTTATTATACCACCCTTCACCATGACATAATTATACAATGACTACTAAGGAAAACTGAATAAGAAATAATGGATCCAAGCCTCCTGTATTGATACAATTAATAAACAATGTGCATTTTTTATTTGCTTTGTAGATAATCATGCAGGACAAAGGACAACAATCTGAGGCCAAATCATAGAACTGGAAGGAATCTTGAGAGGTCATCTAGTCCAGTCCCCCTGCATGCAAGACTAAGTATTATCTAGACCTTCCCTAACAGGTGTTTGTCTAACCTGCTCTTAAAAATCTCCAATGATGGAGATTCCACAACCTCCCTAGGCAATTTATTCCAGTGCTTAATCACCCTGACAGTTATGAAGTTTTTCCTGATGTCCAACCTAAACCTCCCTTGCTGCAATTTAAGCCCATTGCTTCTTGTCCTATCCTCAGTGGTTAAGAAGAACAATTTCTCTCTTTCCTACTTGTAACAACCTTTTATGTACTTAGAATCATAGGGTTGGAAGGGACCTTAGGAGGTCATCTAGTCCAACCCCCTGCTCAAAGCAGGACCAATCCCCAATTTTTGCCCCAGACCCCTAAATGGATCCCTCAAGGATTGAACTCACAACCATGGGTTTAGCAGGCCAATGCTCAAACCACTGAGCTATCCCTCCCCGCTAACTTGAAAACTCTTATTATGTCCCCTCTCAGTCTTCTCTTTTCCAGACTAAACAATCCCAATTTTTTTCAGTCTTCCCTCAGAGGTCATGTTTTCTTGACCTTTAATTATTTTTGTTGTTACTTTCTGGACTTTTTCCAATTTGTCCACATCTTTCCTGAAATGTGGTGCCCAGAACTGGACACAATACTCCATTTGAGGCCTAATCAGTGTGGAGTAGAGCGAAAGAATTACTTCTCATGTCTTGCTTACAACACTTCTGCTAATACATCCAGAATGATGTTCACTTTTTTTGCAACAGTGTTACACTGTTGACTCATATTTAGCTTGTGGTCCACTATGACCCCCAGATCCCTTTCCACAGTACTCCTTCCTAGGCAATGATTTCCCATTTTGTATGTGTGCAACTGATTGTTCCATTTTAAGTGGAGTACTTTGCATTTGTCCTTATTGAATTTCATCCTATTTACTTCAGACCATTTCTCCAGTTAGTCCAGATTATTTTGAATTATAATCCTATCCTCCAATGCACTTGCAACCCCTCCCAATTTGGTATCATCCACAAACTTTATAAGTGTACTCTCTATGCCAGGATGGGCAAACTTTTTGGCCTGAGGGCCGCATCGGGTTTCCAAAATTGTACGGAGGGCCGGTTAGGGGAGGCTGTGACTCCGCAAACAGCCAGGCGTGGCAAGGCCCCCGTCCTCTATCCGATCCTCCCTGCTTCTTGCCACCTGACAGCCCCGCCCAGGACTCCTGCCCCATCCAAACCCCCCTCTCCTTCTTGACGGCCCCACTGGGACCTCTGCCCCATCCAATCACCCCTTCTCCCTGTCCCCTGACCACCCCCGGAACTCCCACCCCTGACTGCCCCCTGCCGCCCCATCCAACCCCTCCTCTCATTCCTGACTGCCCCCCGGGGATACCTTCCCCCATTCAACCCCCCTGTTCCCCACCCTCTGACCGCCCTGACCCCTATCCACACCCCTGCCCCCTGACTACCCCCCCAAACTCCGCTGCCCTCTATCCACCGCCCCACCCCCGCTCTCTGCCCCTTGCCCCCTTACTGCGCTGCCTGGAGCACAGGTGGCTGGCGGCGTGGCTGCACCAGGACAGGCAGCCGTGCACCACACAGCACAGAGCACTGGGTCAGGCCACTGCTCTGCAGCAGTGCAGCCCTGGGAGCTTGCAGTCCACTGGCGGCATGGCATGCTGAGGCTGCGGGGGAAGGGAACAGCAGGGGAGGGGCCGGGGACTAGCCTCCTGGACCAGGAGCTCAGGGGCCGGGCAGGAAGGGCCCACAGGCCAGATGTGGCCCGCGAGCCATAGTTTGCCCACCCCTGCTCTTTGTCATTATCTAAATCATTGATGAAAATATTGAACATAACTGGACCCAGAACTGATCCCTGCAGGACCCCACTCTTTATGCCCTTCCTGCGTGACTGTGAACCACTGATGACTACTCTCTGGGAACGGTTTTCCAACCAGTTATGCACCCACCTTATAGTAGCTTCATCTACGTTGCATTTCCGTAGTTTGTTGATGAATAGGGAATCATTATTTTAATCCTGATAATATTGTGTATATCAAACTTATTCAGAAAAAGCAATTATTACTGCAAAGCCTTAAGTGATTATCAGAGAAATAGAAGAGTAGGATAATGCACACAAAAACCTCTAGGGAACACTTCAGATGCTTTGGTTATGGTTACCAAAGATCTAGGGTCAGATGGACTATATCATACATAAATATGTGCAATCCCAAACTGTCATGGGCAGCCGTAACATACCCACTAGCAGCAAGTTCCAGTTGATTCTATATGGATGGGGACAGTACCATGAATTGCATTGTTTTTTATTCCCTTGAGTCCAAGAGTAATCCTGTTCACCAATTACTTGAAATTAAAGTCAAGTAATTTGACACATCTGTTTGGTACCTGACCACAAACTACCTCTTAAGCAAACCAAAGAGTTGGATAGTTTACTTCCACAATACTCTACAGAGTTTCATTACTGCAGTCATGACAAGAAAGGAAAACTGAGAGGTTATTCAGGTTCTTGAATTGCTATTTTTTTTGTCATTACTGCCACTGTTATGTGATCCCAAAAGATTCAAAATAGAGGAAACTGGAAAGGCAGTTTGTTAACTTCCCAGCCAATCATGAGAAACACAACAAAAATGGAGCAATGCAGATCTGAAAGTGCGACACTGGATGTAAGAGAACATGCTGTTCTCTGCAGGTATGCAGTTTAAACCTTGCTTCTTTTTACGTAGTTAAGATACTACCTAGAAAAAGGTTACATACATGCAGATAATGCTAACCACCTAACATCTGATATCGACGGCAGATAATTTTTGATATTTAGGGCTGGTAATTTAAATTACATAATTTAATCCTTGAATTAGATTATATCTAGGCTTGGGAGTTTTTACAACTCAGGCAAGCCTGTTAGACATTTTACTGGTGATGAGATTTGTGTATATAAATCATTTTCTTAACCCTTTGAGTTCATAGTCTTGGATTGCCAAGTTTTAAGATTCAGAGTGCAACTCACTCTATGGATTAGTTTTATAGTTTGGCAAAAGCAGTAGCTGGTGACAACTATATTTTGTTATATGTTTTAATTCTACAGATGAACACATGTAGGTTTTTAAAAAAAATAATACAAATGATTAAACAGATTTATTTTAATAATCCAAAAGATGACTCAAAATTAATTTACAGTATTATATGGTACCAAACCAACCAGTTTAGTATCCACAGAGCAGGCCCAATTCTCACTTTCGTCTTGTAAATGGGAGTTAACGCCACTGAAGTCAGCGCTCTTAGACCTGTGTAAGAGAAGATACAGACCCAGTATCTTTTACTAGTAAAAGAAGTTATTTTTTAAATGTTGTAATCTCATTCTTGTTAGCATAGTTTCCTATCAGGAAACTTTGGTGCTAAATAACTAGTAAGTGCTTTATTTTTTAACACTGAATACGATTTCCCTTTCAACCATATTCTGCATTTCATTTTTACTATAAAAGTTATTCGTTGTCCAATTTCAAGCTGAAAAAGTATAAAAGTCCATTTGACTTCGCTAAAGCAGAACTAAAAGATTTTTTGAACTAAGATTAAATTGATATATCTAGAGCTTCTGTCATTGTAATATGACATTAGGAGGATACTCAAACACTAGCTTTGACTATAAGTGTCCTACTAAAGTAGTAGTCTACTGCAGAGTGCTTTTTGATGTATCAAAGAAATGGTACTATCTTTCAAACTGTATTCATATTCTAACCTCCTATCATCAATGTAAAGTAATAGCAGGGCTAAAGCATGATTTTTTTTTTTTACAGTTTTTAGATGGCAGTGTTATGAAGGATTGCCTAGGCTTGCATAACATATTCAGGTTTAAATGAACCACCATCTAGGTTCTCCTAACTGAAAACTATGTTAATTAGATTTTGTCCTTTTACCATTATTTTATCTTAGTCTCCTTCCCCCTCCCTGCCTGCTGTCATTGCTGTATCTTCGCTAATGGCAGGCCAAGCAAATGACTTCCGAAAGTCGAGATACTCCCAATGGGTCCATCAGCAAATATTTCTGTATAATGTTGATGGCCAGTACCTCTGCTTTTGTGCGGGGCCTTTACAGCTCTGCTTCAGAACCCCAAATCTATGTCCTTGATGTAACCATTGCTACCATGTGGGGGCACTGCTCTAAAAGCTTCTATCCTTATTCTGTGAAAATCCTTTTTGAGGACTGGCTACTTCTCTGAGGAGCTTTTAATCACTAGAGCTCTGACATGCTTGGGATACATAGCACACCAGCATGTAAAACTGCACAGCAGCATCGGCACCCATAAATGGTCCATCAAAAGATATAGGTGGATGTTGCAATGAATCTCCAAATGAATAGGGGGCCTAGAGCTCGAGAAATTCGCAGCACAGAGGTAGCAGAGCTGGGCTCTTATATGTTTATTATATGTTTGCATTAGAAAATATAGGTGCAGCCAAAGCTCATAATTAGAGCAAGTTAGAAGATGGAATTTCCACCCTGCTTGAAATTCTGACACTCTGAAAATTGTTTTTGTCCTGAATTAAGATAAAAAGTCAAAATTTTCACAGAACAGAGATTCAAAACAATATGAATTCAGAAATATGGAAATGGCCTTATTGAGGGTTTTGTTTTGATAGTGTCAAAATCTCTTAAAATCAAAGAATCATAGGGTTAGAAGGGTCATCTAGTCTAACCCTCTGCCAAGATGCAGGATTTGTTGTGTCTAAACAATCCAAGACAAATGGCTATCCAGCCTTCTTCTGAAAATCTTCAGTGAAGAAGCTTCCACAACTTCCCAAGGCAGTCTGTTCCATTGTCCTACTGTTCTTAAGTCTTGTTTTGATAATGTCATGATGTCATAATATAATATAATATAATATAATATAATATAATATAATATAATATAATATAAATGTCAAAATGGGAAAGCCAAAACGAAATACTCCATTTTATTTTTTAATTATTTTGAAAATTTTCCAGTGACTATTTCGTCATAATTGACATGCTCCTGCAAAACATTTCAGTGTTGATGAAGATGGCTTTTTCTGACAGAACACTGTTCCACTGAAAATGTTTTGAGCAATACTGCTCATGATAGCATCTTTTTATCACCATTAACACAACCATAAGCACATCCATCTTATTTAAGATGGATTTATTGCAAATGAAAGGAGCCAGGCTGGCTGCCCTGGAGTCCAACATCCCCTCTCCACAAAACAACTAAAGCATAGGTAGCAGTGGTGCATCTTCTAATGCTGTCCCTCTCCTCCCCATTGCACTGGTGACCAGTTCAAAGCTTGATGAGCTAGTAGTTTAATCTGCAACTCCAGTAGATGTGTGGCCACACTGTTAGTTCCAACTCCTGCTATAAATGTGCTTTGATAGTGACTATAATAATAGAGGGCATCCATTACAAACTGTGGCTATGTTGCTACTTGGATATCCCAAAATTATTCACAGAAGTTAAAAAAAAACCAAACAGATGTTAAAGACAAAAATAAGACTATATTTTTTCTACTGCTGAGAAGTGTCAAAAAGACAATCCTAAAGACTGACATCCATTTTTCATCTACAGTACAGGGGTGACGTGGCACTAGCACAGGCATAACATTGATTCAACTCCAAACAGAAAGGACAACCTCTAGGAGGGAGAAAGTAGGCTCATTTTTAGGCCCATTGATTTTCTATTCAGGTTACTGAGGTGACCAACCATTCCCACTTGCAATGGTGGAACACTTGAGAACTGGACCGGAGACCAACACCTCATTTCACTAAGAAGCTATCAGATGGTAATGATTTTCAGACATTACTGAATCAGTCATAAACAAGGGAACAGCTCTGTATTCCATTACAAGTTTCGTGAGACATTCAGCCTTTTATGTCTTCCTCTAAACACACAGATAGAACTTTTTGAAAGAATCCTTTCTTTACACAATGAATTGTGAACATTGGAAGTACTATAGTATTAAGCTCAATGAGTGGCTGGTAATGTAACATTCTGATGATGCTCCCAGATGTCTGATCTAATACAATAGTGCTGGATGCTGATGGCTCAGTTGATATTGTTCATTGCTGTAACTCTGTCAGTCACCAAACAGTATAAGACAATACAAGTAAAAGTGTGACAAAAACAGTCCCTATGGACTGATTTTTACCAAAGGAAATTTGGCACAACTCCAATGAACTTATTGGAGTTACTGGGAATGAGAGCAGAATTTTCCATTCAAGTTTACAGAGTTCCTGAGGTTTAATTGAAAGCAGAATTGGGGTTTGAACTTCCCCCAATATTTATTTTTTTGGTACACATATTAAATTTGACTCTCAGTCCCAGGGCTATTGCAGACTGAACAATTTTTAGTCACTCTGGACTTTAAGTGGCCTGAGATTTCTTCCCCCTCCCCCACCCCAACATAAGGTGGCCCCAACTTGAGCTCCCTCTTGTGGCAGGCTACAGCACAACTGGTGCACCCGCCTCAATTTCCCCTGTCAGATAACCCAAGGAGTCCACTACAGACCCTCTTGCCTCAATAGTATCCCTCCTTGGGGCTGATTTATTACAAAGAATTGCACAAATAACCCAAAACATAAGTCCCGACACACAGTCCATTTATCACCCCAGTGCCCGTAGTCATTCAAACGCCAAATTTCTCATCCCTCAATGCCCCAGATACTGCACACAGTATGTGCCTCACACCACATCTGAACTCTGTCAGTCTTCTTCTATCCCTGTGCCAGGACGGCCACCCCACCCCTTCCAGCTGGAGTGCAACCCCACTCTTCCCTGAGGGAACCTCCACAGTCTCTCTGCTGGGAGATCATCTTTACCAGGGGAGCACCTCTCACTCTCCCTGACCCTTTCACAGTTCCCCTGGATCCAGTTCTCCAGCATGGAGATTTTAGCAGGTAAGCCCCTCCAGTGATCCCCTGCCTTCAGCCCTCTTTGACCCTCAGCTCCAGCTGTCAGGCTTAAAGTCAGCAAAAAACTTCCTTTGTTGCTGCTCCTCCTGCCTTCAACACCTGCCATTTCTGACTCTCTGGCTTAGAGAGGTCACCTGGCAAACCCTCTTGCTTTTCTCTTGACTTCAGTTTTCCCCCAGGAAACACTTTCTGGCTCTTTCAGGGATCTCCTCTAGTCCCGTGATCTTTGGTAGCTCTCACCTGCCTTCCTGACTGACCAGGCAGGGGTCAAATGCCTTTTTCCTGGCTGATTCTGGCATCCCCGACTCACTGGATCATTCTCTTATGGAGTTTCTCCCTTGTCTCTCCACTCGGATTCTCCCTGATCATTAATAGCCCAGTTGCTGCTATGCCCTCTTAATTGGCCAAACTGGGAGCACTGGGGAGCTGGACATACTTAATTTGCAAGGGCCAGCCACCCTGTCACACCCCAAATTCATTCCCCACCCCCATTACGATTTGTATTATAGGGGACCAAACCAAGATCAGAACCCTGTTGTGCTAGGTACTATAAAAGCATATAGCAAAAGATACCCGTCCCCAAAAAACTTATGTTGTTAATGGACAAAACAATCCAAGGATAGGAGAAAGGCAGTATTCTTATCATCTCCAGATTACAGAGAAGCAACAGATGCACAGAAAGGTGAAGAAACTTGCCCAGTGACAGACAGCAGATCAGGGACTAGAGCCTAGGTCTATTGACTCCCAGTCCAATGGGAGGCCTGTTAACTGGACCATACCACCCTGAACAGTTTGTTCCAAATCATCATTTGTTATATTGCTCTGTGTTCAAAGAAAATTCTTCAGAAGTTTTCAAACTCTTTTGAATACCCTTACCTAAGAGAAATAGAATTAATTATAAAGGAAACCAGTTTTTAGAAACCTGCTACTTTCTGGTAGATTTGCACCTTTGATATTTAAACCATAAATGGCCAATATTTGTGTCTATTCCAATAACTTCTTATAATGCACCCAAAAAGAATGGTTTCAGAGTGGTAGCCGTGTTAGTCCGTATCAGCAAAAACAACAAGGAGTCCTTGTGGCACCTTAGAGACTAACCAATTTATTTGGGCATAAGCTTTTGTGGGTTAGAACCCATTTCATCAGATGCACGGAGGGTAAAATACAGTAGCAGGTATAAATACACAGCACATGCAAAGATGGGAGTTGCCTTACCAAGTGGGAGGTCAGTCTAACAAGACAATTCAATGCAGTTCACTCTTCCATAGCTGTTTTGAATCTGCATGTATTTTGTCTTGAAATTCAGCAGCGATAACACACTGGGTGCAAGCCAGTTGAGTAATGATACCATTTTTAAAAAGTCACTTTCCTGACTATATTTAACTTCCATGTTAAGGGTTCAACGAAATCCAGGAAAGAGGCTCTGTTCTCCAATCAGTCCATTTTGAAGCTGCTGGTATTGCAGTGCATGGAGCACAGCGTAAAGATCTCACTCTGTTCTCAGACCCCTGCAATAGGCACTGCAATAGGGACACTAGAATGACTTAATGAACCCTTAATTGCAAGGAACCCTTAATTGCAACAAAAGGTAACATGTTGACCATTGGGGGAGCCCAAAGTCTAAATGGAATGCTGACAAACTTTCAGTAGCAAACCACTCTCATTTTCAATCAAGCTGAATTTAATGCTGGTGGAATGTGCTGGGTCAACAACCATCTGGCCTGATTCTTTCCCCATTGCAGGATATGAGACATTCCTATTGAAGTCAATAGTAATTATTCCTATCTTTCATAGAGAGACTCTTCAGACTAAATCTCTCCATTAATCTACTGAGTGGATACAGCATGGGGAGTGTCAGTGCCAATTTAAACTTAATTTTTTTAAAATTAAAAACTAAGGTTTGAAAATAATGTGCTTCTTACTCAAGCTACCAGAACATCCTTTGGTGACTGGTATATACTATTATTGATCAGAAATAAGTGCATTATCTCATGTACCACCATATGGTACCTTTTGGTTAATGTTGACTTGTTAATGTTGACCTCTGCGTGTGGGGGACACACCAGTGGGCCTGTTAAAATGTTAAATTTGCATTAATTAACAGGAAGGCCAAAATGTATCTCAGAGAAATATATATTTAAATAGCTTAAGGGTACATCTTTGTGCAGTTTTCATAATATAACTTGAAAAACCAGGTGAAACTCATTTCATGTTTTGTTACAAATGTAAAACTCTGTCCAGGTTTACTGAAGTCTGGATACTTGTCAAGAAAATCTCCTCCACAGGGGAAAAAGTGTGATACATAAAGTATTACTTCTTGTCAAAAATATATTCTTTAGCCCTCCTGCAACAAAGTAATTATAACAAAATAAAGATAAATCACTTGCCAGATTTCATTTTTTATTTACAGACTAAATTCTACTCTCACACTGGTGCAAATCCATAATAGCATCGTTGTGTCTTAATGGGTGTAAATCCAAAGTGACATAGGGGGAGAATCTGGCCCCTTTATTTTTACAATAGCCAAACTGATTTCTTTCAAATTGTTATATATATATATTTTTTTCTTCTGGTGGAGGGACTGTATATCTCAGTTTTGTCTGGTAACAAAGTTTCCACTGCCTAAAAGCTGTATAGTGCAGTGAATGTGCCACTATCATGAATAACACCATCAAAATACTAGCCCCAAAGTAGTTACTACAAATGTATTTGTGGGGGAAGCAAACCCAGTGAATGGTGTACAGTGGGGGCGAATGTGCCACTGTCATGAATAACACCATTCACTAGGTTTGCTTCCCCCCACAAATCCCAGTACCCACTTTGCGGCCAGTATTTTGATGATCATTTTTTACCTCTCTAGTTTTCTCTTTCCACAGTGTTTTCCTAATTCATTACAAAATGGAGATCTGAGACCAAATCACAAAGACCTTAGACAATACTGTCCAGTTGGTTAGGGACTGAAAGGAATCTCTTTCCTTGCAAATTTAAATGCTCCCAGATGAGCCTATGCCTACAAGCTCAGTCCTGCTGTTTTTCAACTAATCATCTACAAAATTGAAAGAAAAAAAAGACTTCTGGTAGGTGAGCCACAGCAGGGCAATTAAGATGATGCGGCAGAGGTAGACATCTGCTCCTAGACAGATACAGTTCCACTGATGCTATCTATAGTTACAATCCTTCCGAGAGATAAACAACATGCGAGAGCAATGTGCAGGAGGAAGTGCCACACTGAGAAAGTGGTGATCGGAGACCAGGCTTGCGGCCCCTGTGGTCTGAGAATGAGAGAGAGAGAGAAAGAAAAAGAGGGAGGGAAGGAGAGCAGGGCATGTACTAGGCACACACAGGTGACAGAAGTCACAGGACAGACACATCTAGATGTAAATTGGAAGAGATGTGTGAGAGCTGACACTTGAGGGAGGCAGAATTATAGTGAAGATGAAAGGCACAAGAAGACCAAAAAGAAAGGGCGGCGGGGATCCTTCTCTGAACTGTTTGCAGATAGTTACAGTTAAATCAGTTTGAAATTAAGAACTTCATATGCGGATGATTTATTTATGTGCTAAACTCAAAGGTTTGAATGGCCTTTGGGAATTTCAAAGTCATTTTCAGACTCCTTGCCAAAGCACCTATTGCTTGTGATAGGACCTGGGTATGGTCTAGATTAATACTCCACAGTTCAGATAGATGCTTACTCAGACCTTATTGTTACTGTTTAGGACTTCTGTAACAGTAATGCCTAATGGTCCCAGTTTAAATCTGTTCCCACATTGTGCCAGGTGCTGTACAAACACAGAAGAGGACATGGTGCCTGTCCTAAAGAGCTTACAACCCTAAGGGATAAATTGTGCCATTTAGGCTTGAAATAGGGGATACAAGAATCATTCTGATATAGAAAGGCAAAATGTCTCCCTGGGCTCCCCAGTTGTGCCGGGGTACAAAAGCAATTTGCTAGAAGCTACTGGGGGTTGAGGAATGATCCCTTCCTGTGTGGCTTGCCATGCAATGGCTCTGCAAGCATCTTGTCCAGTTGCTCCTGTGAGATGCATCTGGGTGGCAACCTTGGCACTCCTCCAAACACAGGGAATGTTTAGGTCTCACACAACGTGGGTAAGAGTCCTTACTTCCTCCTACTTCCCTGCATGGCCATAAAGGTTTAGCAAGGGAACAATACAGCTCTACAACATCATCTGGATTATCTGAGAATGTGAGGGCTCATCTCATCACAACCGTATTTTCAAACCTTCCTACACAGCACTTTTGCTGCTAATATGTGCCTACCTCTCACTACCAGTTTTGTCTGCTCAGGGAAGGCCCAGTGGCCCCCCTTCTGATGTGTTTCCTTCATCTTCAGCAGACGCCATGGGGCCTGATTAAGCAACAAAAGCAAGAGAACTGGAAAAATCAATGCTGTATCAGCCCATCTTGAACTGGAATCACAGACCAATGAGTGTGAAGTTTGATAATGTAACTACCAGCCAAACTACATTGTTTTCACATTTTAGAAATAAATATTATTTTTGTCTGACTGGAAAAAATACCACCACCATTCCCCGCCCCCCGCGCACAAACTCCAGAGATTATTGCAAAATTAAAGGCCTGAGTGGATAAAAAGTCCTCATGCAATTTAGTGATGTTGGCTTTTTTAACTTTAAATGTATCTGTTGCTTGTGAAAAGTGCTTAACCAACAGCTCTGAGATTCTCTGTTTATACACAGAACCTGTAGAGTGGGACTGAATGTTTTCAGCAAACAATTCACCAATTCTGCTAACCTGACTCACCTTACATCTCACAGAGGTAGATGAATTTAGAATCTTTTTCTCCTCATTGAACTTCACAAGCAGATTGCAGACATCTTAGACATATTTGTTGTTCCATTATGCAATTATACAAAGGAGGGTTGCAAAATTTTGTTTTTTGTTTATTTTACTCTAAAGATAAATCACAAACTGTTCACTTGGGGAGTCAAGCTTTGTAGTGGTTGGTCACATGACACAATGATTTTTGTTTCAGTGTAGTAGCCGTGTTAGTCTGTGTCAGCAAAAAGAAAACAAGAAAAATACCTGTGGCACCTTAGAGACTAACAAATTTATTTCAGCATAAGCTTTCGTGGATTAAGAACCCACTTCATCGGATGCATGGAATGGAACATGATTTTTGTGTTTACCTTTCATGCTTCTTCCTTTAAAATCTACAATCACACATGGTAGCTTAAAAATTCCTTTCCAAAGAGTATTAACGCTGGTAAAACTCAATCATATGAATATTTGCAATAAGTGAACAAAAAGGGATCTAGAGTTCTTGTGGAAACAAAACTATAGGAATTTAATTTTTAAATATGAGTGAATATTCATAGCACAATTTTAGTACCATTTATCGAGCACTGACTTAAAGTATTGAAGCAGCAATGGAGCAAAGAGAAGAGATACCTGCTACTAATATAGTGTCATAGAATCATAGAATCATAGAATCTCAGGGTTGGAAGGGACCTCAGGAGGTCATCTAGTCCAACCCCCTGCTCAAAGCAGGACCAAACCCAATTAGATCATCCCAGCCAGGGCTTTGTCAAGCCTGACCTTAAAAACATCTAAGGAAGGAGATTCCACCACCTCCCTAGGTAACCCATTCCAGTGCTTCACCACCCTACTAGTGAAAAAGTTTTTCCTAATATCCAACCTAAACCTCCCCCTCTGCAACTTGAGACCATTACTCCTTGTTCTGTCATCTTCTACCACTGAGAACAGTCTAGATCCATCCTCTTTGGAACCCCCTTTCAGGTAGTTGAAAGCAGCTATCAAATCCCCCCTCATTCTTCTCTTCTGCAGGCTAAACAATCCCAGTTCCCTCAGCCTCTCCTCATAAGTCATGTGCTCCAGCCCCCTAATCATTTTTGTTGCCCTCCGTTGGACTCTTTCCAATTTATCCACATCCTTCTTGTAGCGTGGGGCCCAAAACTGGACACAGTACTCCAAATGAGGCCTCACCAGTGCCGAATAGAGGGGAATAATCACGTCCCTCGATCTGCTGGAAATGCCCCTACTTATACAGCCCAAAATGCCGTTAGCCTTCTTGGCAACCAGGGCACACTGTTGACTCATATTCCGCTTTTCGTCCACCGTAACCCCTAGGTCCTTTTCGGCAGAACTGCTGCCCAGCCATTCGGTCCCTAGTCTGTAGCAGTGCATGGGATTCTTCCGTCCTAAGTGCAGGACTCTGCACTTGTCCTTGTTGAACCTCATCAGATTTCTTTTGGCCCAATCCTCTAATTTGTCTAGGTCCCTCTGTATCCTGTCCCTACCCTCCAGCGTATCAACCACTCCTCCCAGTTTAGTGTCATCTGCAAACTTGCTAAGGGTGCAGTCCACACCATCCTCCAGATCGTTGATGAAGATATTGAACAAAACCGGCCCCAGCACCGACCCTTGGGGCACTCCACTTGATACCGGCTGCCAACTAGACATGGAGCCATTGATCACTACCCGTTGAGCACGACCATCCAGCCAGTTTTCTATCCACCTTACCGTCCATTCATCCAGCCCATACTTCCTTAACTTGCTGGCAAGAACACTGTGGGAGACTGTATCAAAAGCTTTGCTAAAGTCAAGAAATAGCACATCCACTGCTTTTCCCTCATCCACAGAGCCAGTTATCTCATCATAGAAGGCAATTAGGTTAGTCAGGCATGACTTGCCCTTGGTGAATCCATGCTGACTGTTCCTGATCACTTTCCCCTCCTTTAAGTGGTTCAGAATTGATTCCTTGAGGACCTGTTCCATGATTTTTCCAGGGACTGAGGTGAGACTGACTGGCCTGTAGTTCCCCGGATCGTCCTTCTTCCCTTTTATGTCCCATTAATGCATCTCAGTCCTAACATGGAGGGATCACTTCTGGGTTACCAGCATAGTTCATTCTCCATGCCCAGTGTGAAGAAACGGTTGAGGCTGGTGACATCACCAGCTGTGATATCACCAGAGGGGACAGAGCCGAGGGGGAAGGGGAGGATTAAGGAGACGGTTGGAGATTGGATCTTGAGAGCAGGGCCGGCACGCCCACTAGGTGATCCTAGGCTGTTGCCTAGGGCGCCAAGATTTGGGCGGGGCGGCGGGCGGCTGCCTCCCGGCTCCCTGCTCAGCCGCTGAGCGGGGAGCGGGAGGCAGCCATGACAAGCCGCCCACCTGTGGAGCCAGGGGACAGCCGCGGTGAGCTTCCCCACCGCCCAGCGCCTGAGCGGGGAGCCGGAGGGCAGCCACGGTGAGCCGCCCCACCCCCCACTCAGCGCCTGAGCGGAGAGCCGCCTCTCTGCCCCCACCTCAGCCCCTGAGTGGGGAGCCGCCTCGTGCCCCCCCCCAGTGCCTGAGCGGGGAGCCGGGGGGCAGCGACGGGGAGTCGCCACTCCGCCCCCTCGCTCAGCACCTGAGCAGAGAGCTGCCTCGCTGCGCCGCCCCAGTGCCTGAGCAGGGGGGCAGCCGTAGCGAGCCACCCCATGGCCCCCCTGCTCAGTGCCTGAGAGGGGAGCTGGGGGGCAGTCGTGGCGAGCCACCCCCCGCTCAGCTCCCGTGGCCCGCGGGTGGTGGTGGGAGGCTGAATGCCCGTGACCCATGCGGGGGGGGGAAAGTCTTAGCTCCCGCGGGCGGGGAAGCTGGATGGGGGGCGGCATTGCAGGGGAGGGGGCGGCACAGAGGGCGGCGCAGGGCTGGTGTAAGGACGTTTCACCTAGGGTGCGAAACGTCCTTGCACCGGCCCTGCTTGAGAGAAGAAGATCTGGGAATTGTGACAGGGCAGTGATGGGGAATTGGAAGTCAGAGGATCAGACAGAAGGTCTAACTAGACTTGCCGAGAGAAGAAGGCTAACTGAGGGGGGGTTAGTAGAGCTCCGAGGAGGAAACTTGAAGAGGCTGAAGAGAGCTCAGCATGGTGTTCCACATCCTGGAAGCTTCACACATAAATACATTTATTATTTAAATAACAAATCCAGGCCTTGGAGGGGAGAGATTCCTCAGAAAAAATGAGGGACTCCCAAAGCCATCCTGATAAATCAGCAGCAAAGATTTGTAACATTAGACACAGGTCATGGCATGATAATAGAATCGTAGGACTGGAAGGGACCTCAAGAGGTCATCTAGTCCAGTTCCCTGCACTCATGGCAGGACTAAGTATTATCTGGACCATCCTTGGCAGATGATAAGTATGTATATGTAATATATGTGTCTGTAAAGTATGTATATGTCAATAATGAAGAAGCTCAAGGCTGACATATATAGGGTAAGACGAACCGTTTGTGTGTGTATAAAACTTACTTAGGGGGAAGATCCAGGGATTGGAACACCAAGCTGAGCTCTCTTCGGCCTCTTCAAGTTTTCTCCTCATAGTTCTACTAACCCTGTCTCACTTAACCCTCGTCTGCAGGCAAGTCTCGTCTGACCATCTGATTTCTGGTTCCCTGTCTCAATTCCCAGATCTTCCTCTCTCAAGATCCACTCTCCAACCCCTCCTAGAGGCTCCATCCCCTCTGGTGGTATCACAGCTGGTGATGTCATTAGTCTTATGGTTTCTTTAAAGCTCCCAGTTCCATGTTAGATCATATACTGTATGTTCTTTGCATAATAAACACAATACTTTATTTTCACTGCCTCTAAGGGCTGGTCCACACTTGGGGGGTGGGGGTGGTCGAACTAAGATACGCAACTTCAGCTACATGAATAACGTAGCTGAAGTCGAAGTATCTTAGTTCGAACTTAAAAGCACTTACCACGGGTCCAGACGCAGCAGGCAGGCTCCCCTGTCGACTCCGCTTACTCCTTGTGAGGAGCTGGAGTTCCGGTGTCAACGGGGAGCGCTTCCAGGATTGATTTATCGCGTCTCATCCAGAAGATCGATCGCTACCCGCCGAATCAGGTGGGTAGTATAGACGTACCCTAAGACTAAGCCTATGTGCTACTAAGTTATTTAGACACTTGACTGCCGCCTCTTGAAGTGATGCTACATAATAGTTACAACATGTTAGATTGTATCTCCAGGTTTCCAGTTCCTGGGGACAAAAGACTAAAAGCTTTTAACCCTATGTCTCAGAGAGACAAGGAGAACATACTGGATGGTGGCAGCAAAGGTACCAGGTAAAGAGTCACCAAATATATATGTGTATATATGTCAGCTGTTCACTGGGGAGAGCAGGTCATCCTGAGAATGCCGGAAAAGGTGTCACCATTAAAGTTGGTTGGAAAATGGAGAAAAATGTTCACAAAAATGTTGTTGAATATTTTTGTGAAAATATTTTGATGAGCTCTTGTCACGATAATTATGAGATCTCCAGGGGGATATGTTCACAGAGATCGCCTCTCCAAGAAGACCACCAATTCATTTCAGATAAGATACAAAACGGCTATCAGGCTATTACAACTTCTGGCCATTCCACCAGATTTCTAGTGTAACTTTAATTCAAAGGCTCTGTTATTTCCCTGAACCTGCAATCCTGAGCTTTTGATTGATAACTGTGTAATACATTTTCCACTGCTTGCATCCGATGAAGTGGGTATTCACCCACGAAAGCTTATGCTCCAATACCTCTGTTAGTCTATAAGGTGCCACAGGACCCTTTGTCGCTTCTACAGATCCAGACTAACACGGCTACCCCTCTGATACTTGTGTAATACACTGACTTTTATCCTACTCTTCTTCTAATGGAGTAGTCTAAAGTTTCTGAATTTTCTGAAAGGTTTGGAAATTGCAGTAAAAAGTGTCTCTCTTTCTCTCTCTTCTTTTCTGTTTCTGATTAAAGTGAATGCAGTAGATTTAATATGATTCTATAGCTTTATAGGAACAAATACATTTAAAAATGGGGGTGGTTTGTATTGCTTGATTCTAGCCCACTGTGCTGCTTTCAGGAAGTACCATTTTATTATGATTGTCCTTTTTCACTACAGTCTATGCTATCACTTGAAAGAGTGCACTTCCCCCAATTCTGCTTTGATTTGCAAGCTTTTTATCTTTTCTACCTTGCTGGAGGCATTATTAGGGCACTTCACCTTTGACCAGATGGGCAGACAAACATCTATCCTCTGGAGCCAGTACTAGCACTGTTCAGTAGATCAGCTCTCAAATGGTACTGAACTGTGACCTCTTCTTCTGTTCAAAGACTAAATACATAAACTCGTGTTTCCATTGGTGCCAAGCCTGGGAACCTGAGTTACTCCCTAATCCCAGGTCTCCCAGTCAGCGGCACAATGGGTAGCTCTCCATGCCAGCCGGCTAGCTACAAAGAATGTCTTTATTGTCTCTTCCTCAACAAATTGCTTATTGTTCGGCCTGCAGGCTGCTAGACCTTGTGAACTGTCCAAAATATTGCTTTGCTGTGAACTTCCTTTTTTTCCTTGATTTTGTTTATAAATAAGATGTATTTGGTTTATTTAGAAATAATAAAAATTTAAAGGGTAACGGTCACTTTTGTTGTTCTTTTGCAATATGTCTGTCTTCCAGAAGCCAATTGCAATTGGTGAATATATACATGTCATGCATGTTTGAATTCTTCAGTGTGAAGGTGCTATAGAAATGCAACGTATTATTCTAATACAGTGCAGAACACTGCATTGGTTAAATTACTCTGGTTAAAAAAAATCAGGATGAATGGGTCTGAGTATTCCAGAGCAACAAAAAACACATGTGCTTGCTTTCCATCAATTTTGGGCCACATCTGATGTGTCTGGGCTGTTCGTGGCATAGAAACAGAGAGAGCAAAGCAAAGGTGGATTTACACCAACTTTGGGAGTGAGATTCTGCACTCTGAGGCTGTCCAGGGACCAACCCAGTCCCTAGGGTAAATTAAAACAGGCTGCTCTAGCTTCATTGCCCACAATCACCAGGAGAATTTCTGGTAGGAGCCAATAGCCAGAACCCACAATGTCAGAATCTGACTTTGTGTCTTTAGCAGGAGCTTCTGGAGGCATTGTTCCTGGAACAGACACAATACGAGTAGGAGCACCAGTGGAGTACAGCCACTGGTACATTCTTCAAACAGGTTTATCATAGGAACCCCAACCCTGAGCCAGCTCTGCTGGTTGCTGTGGAAGTTTCTAGTGCTTCTCGTGGAACCTACCAGTTAGGGAGCTCAGTGAGCAGAATTCTTTCTTATCTTTGTGAAAGGGCATAGAACTTGGATGGAAATACGCGTGAAAGGTTGGGGCTTTGTGTCTGCTCAGGAGTGCTAATGGGTCAGTTTAATGGCTTGTGTATTTCTACAACTGATCTTACTTTTTACACACTTTCATTATGATCTAAGAAAAAAAGTATCCTGGTTTCTGGAGGAACATGTCATCTAAGAAGCACACAAACCTGTTAAACACCAAAATCTACATTAACACACTATTAAGTTTGAGAATGCAAGCACAAGAGTCAAGGCTTTCAAAAGCTAAAGTTTCCACATTAACTTGACACATTGCACATACAGCATGATATATGTATTGCATTATTTTTCAGTTATTATTTAGGCTGCTACATGCATGATTTAATATATATGTGTAGCCCATGGGTCAAATGCTGTCAGTTACACTAGTGTAAATCAAGAGTGACTGCATCAAAGTGGGTGAAGTGATAGTACTGTGGATTTACACCAATGTAGCTCAAAGCAGAATTTAATTCAATATGTGCAACGCCACTGAGGGAATTTCCTGACATTTGTGCGCTTAAATTCTTCACATTTTTTCTTGCAATACTATCATATCTTTCATTTAGTTTCTTTGTTGTTGTTTTCAAAGGAAAAAAGTGCCCACACTCTAACACCCAAGTGAAAGGCCATCGCCACTCAGGTACCAAACCTTCCAGCCCTCAGTCCCAATGACATAAACAGCATTTCTTTATAGGTACAGAAAACATCTTTCCCTCAACTACATTTAAGGCCGAGTGTTCTAAGATACAACAATGTGTAATACTGAAACTCCAGCTGAATGTTGGCAAGTTGGCACTCAGACTGCATGTTGAAGTGCACATAGGTTGGGTAGATTAGTAGCTGAAAGGGCATCTATGGCTGTGTCACTGAGTGTGAGGGTTTCTTAAGTTGGGCTTGTCATAAGTGAAGTGCTTGGGGATTTTGGGCTGCAGCGGGATGGGCAGGTTTAGCTGATAGGAAGGGGCTTATGCACAGAATTGCAATGTATTCTTCAGTACAAAGCAACGTAGGACAAAAAACTTGAATTTATAGACATCGGAGACCACTACGGAGACCGGTCAGATATAATGGGCTCCTTCAATTTTTGTGATAAATGGGAAAGAAGTAGTAGTTATCTGGATTGAGATAAAATTCAAAAAGTCTTAGGTGTTAAGTCAATGGTATCAGAATACCTTACTCAGTATGGAAAATCATGTCCTTCACTTACAGAGCTGGTATTAATATGATGTTCTGTCACTTAAAATAATGTCATTATATCTTAACATACTTTTAAATTTAAAGTGACTTCTCTTCATGGATGACTTTGAAAAAAATAAACAAACATTTTAAATATTTTAAAATCAAACAGAAATATTTGTAGAAAGCTCATAAGAAGGATGTTGCTCCTCTCACTCCACCTGCACCTTCCAAAACACTCTCCAATCAAAATGTCTGGTTGGATTTTGTTCACACTTTTCAAAAACATTCAGTCTAAGGTTGAGATGATCAGTTATGGGTAATTATAGCTGTAATGAAAATAAAGCAAATAATTACTGAAAAATGGGGAGTTGTATCGAATGCCCATCTCAACCATGTTGGTAACTATTTCTGGAGGAAGAAACTATAATTATTTATGATTCG
This sequence comes from Macrochelys suwanniensis, assembly GCA_033296515.1. Taxonomy (NCBI): domain Eukaryota; kingdom Metazoa; phylum Chordata; order Testudines; family Chelydridae; genus Macrochelys; species Macrochelys suwanniensis. The sequence goes on along the minus strand of CM065781.1, from coordinate 25,282,227 downwards.
CTAAAGGGATCTTTGAAGATTATGAAAAATTTGAATATGATACATTATAGAGAGTTGTACACAGATAAATGGATAGAGATCTAGAAATGTATTAAATATAGATGCTCGCTAGCATGCACACCTAGCTAGCTAGATATACTGTATAGATATAGTTTTGCTAGGGTTGTTTGATCCCATAAGGACTTTTATACAAGAAACTTCTCTTTTATATTCTGAAATGATCTCTCTAGAGACTGGTAGTGATGATACAATAGGCTGGAGTTGCTGTTATTAAAAAGAAATTACTACTTTTTTGACTATGTTGCTTTTTTTCCCCAGTGGGATTCTGATTCCAGACATTCTAAAGCCTGACATCCACTGGGAAAGTGATGACACCATTAATTATTTAAAGGTTTGAAAACCACAAGAACTACTGTATATAACTAGATTGGATTGACTTTTTAACTCTTTTGATTAATAATAGATAGAGCCTTGGATATGTGAATTGGTCGAGTGCTAACCTGTTAACAAAAAAAGTATAAGGCTGAATGCTAACACTTCTCATAAGTTATTCTACTTAAGGCATTGGCCAAACAAAACAAACAAATGGAACACTCTACCTCAGTCTTATAGTTTCAATGCACCATCAATATTTGATGACTACCTAATGTTTCTATATATCTAGATACAGATATATATTTTGCTCATATGTCTTCCCAATATTCCCCATTCTCTACCCCTTCCTCAAAAAACAATGGGAACTTAAATTCAATATCATGTTTTGCTTTTTGACTTCCATTTCAATTTCACTAACTGTTTAGAAGTGAAAGTTTATATTTCAGACTTCAGCAACAAAGTACAAAGGGTTGGAACTTCCACACTTTATGACATTTGTACTTTTTAGCCGGACAGGAGTGGATATTTGCGGAGATTTAAAGCAATATAGCGCTTCATCCTTCCACCACTCTGTCTGATTTAACTATCAGACTGAAAAATACCTCTTCCCCTTCTGAGCATTTTTCAAGACCAGGATAGGCATGGATTTTCTTAGCATAAGGATAGAGTGAACATCTGAATTCAATGCCTCATTATTAAATAATGATCTGCTGCACTCCAGCTACCTGATTCTGGTCAGTAACATTGGTGTAAATACCAAGTAACTCCACTGACTTTGGTGGAACTCCTCTGGATTTACTGGTGACTGGGATGAGGATCAAGTCCTGGCTGTGCAAATGAAAGAGGGTTCATTTATTTGCAAAAATAAAATGTTCAGTGAACTGTAATAATGAACAAACACACCACGCCTGATGCCACTCTCATTAGTAACTGTGTAAGTCACTTCACTTACACTGGTGTAAAACAGGTGTACACAAATTCAGATCAGTCCCACTGCATGCCTTTCTTTCATATGAATGTTACATGAAATTCACAGAGACACATGGACAGATTCTGTTCCCCTTACTCACCATGAGTAGCACTTTATTCCATTTGTGGTCCCAATGAAGAAAGTAGGACCAATCATTAAATAAATTGCTACTTAGGGTGAGTAAGAGGATCAGAATCTGGCCCATAATTGCAATACATATCCCTTTTTGCAAAGCCAGATCCATAGGGTAAATCAATGTAGCTCTATTGACTTCATTGCCGCTATACTGATTTACACCAGATGAGCATCTGGCCCTGAGCGCTAAGTAAGATTTGAATCACAGCTTCACTTTTTTCAGACTTTCTTCAAATACACCCTAATACCTAACCAGGGGCTTGAGATCAACATCTGACTTAGCTAGAATAGCAACTATCTCAAGAATTAGTCTTTCCTACACTATCTTTCACCTGTCATTAAAAAAAATCAGCATTTGTTTTCTTTTCCATCTGGGATTATGTGACAAAATGATCTCCTGCCTCTAATCAATTATTTTTCCACTATATCTTTTGCATTTTCCTGCAGAACCATTTGCAAGTACAACAGAAAGATCCTTTAGAGATAATCTGGTGATTATTACAAATTCAACCTCAGACGCTGCAGGCATTAAAAGATGAAAATTGCCTAAAGTCCACTGTTGTACAACAAATCTGTACCTCTGGACTCCTGTCTTGAGGTGAAAATGCAAACCGGAGAGATGTTTAGAATCATTTTGACAGTTCATAAAATTAAGCAGGGATTAGGGATTCTCTTTTAAAAAAAAAAAAGCCATGGGGCCCACACAATGTTAACCACATCTCCCTGCAACAGGTATTGCTGAAACACGCTAGTTGGAAGACAAGGAAAAAGGAATGTCATGTAATTAAACCTGCCATGTATGGAATAGCTATGAAGCCAATTTAAAACTCTAAGTAGTATTCAGTACTTACATATATATGTAGGCTCTTATAGCACTATCATCTTGGCCTTGTTGGACCTCTTGTAAATTTTACTATGCTTCATATTTAATTAATTGGCCCCTAATCTTTTAAACACTTATGCATATGCTTAATTTTACATACACTGTACTCCTCTTGACTTCAGCATGATTATTAGCACACATAACACTAAGCACGAGCATAATCATTTGCAGAATTGGGGCCATAATCAGCAATAACAGTATATTAAGGTATTCACTTAACAAGAAAAGCAAGAATAGGAAATAATACAGTAGATATGTACAAATGCTCGTGGCAAGTAACAGTTGTGACCATGGCTGTAGTGAATTTGTACTGAGATTCACGCAACTAATCATGGAAATATCTTTCTGGTGTGCAAGCAGCTATAGTAGTGACATCAGCCTTCTGAAATTCCCCACCCACCAAAAAGTCCTTTCAATACAATACAATGTTTTCACTTCTTGACATAAAATAAATGAGTAATGGTTCTCTGGCATATTAAACAAGATCCCATTCCACCCCAGAAGTAGCTGCATTTTAATTACTGTGTGATCTGGTCTTAATATACTGGAGGTGGTTTAAAGAGTTAGGTTTCTACTATGCAAGATCATTGACACTGATAAATTTCCATGTTTCATTAACATGTTTCCAAAAAACTGAAGAGTTGAACTGCCTGAAAGTTTTCAAATAAAAGGGTTTGGGTTTTTTTGTTAAAAATGTCCTTTTTAAAGTGAAAACATTTTATTTTTTTTTCATTTGAGCACTTGTGATTTTGAATAAAAAAATGTTATCAACATTTTATCAGTTTATTACTTTTTTATTTGTTTACTGGACACTGTGTTTTGGTAATGTCATTGATGATGATGAAGAAATTTCCTGAACATTTAAAAAAATTAAAATATGGCTCAATTTTGAATCTTTTGAAATGAAAACAACTTCAGTATTTCAAATTTTTTCACAATATTTATTTTTCATCCCACACTAATTCAGAGTACAGATTGAATGACGCTGGGATAAAAGGGCAAAATCTTTCCTACCAAATGTTGATTTAAATATTTAAACAAATTTGCTTAGTTTTGGTTTGCACACTCTTTGTTGCCTACTTTCCATGAATACTATGGTAAATCAGTTTACTGGCAGGCGAGCCTGCAGAAAGGACAAATTATAAAACAATACTGATGAATACATGTGGGATATTAATTTTGAATTCCTAATTGTCATTTGTTGCCCTGGAAACTATAGCTGACCAGAGGACAACAATTCCATTATGCAGCAGTTCCAGGTTTCGAAATCTGTTTTTGTTCCAGATTGGAATGCAAACAAGACATTTCAAACATTTTAACACAAAAACATGTTATTGTGTCATAATGTCCATTTTTGGACCAAACCCTGAGTTTTTTGATTCAGGAAGGTATGTGTCTGTCCTGATGGGTAGGGCACAGGCCTGGGATATGGGAGAACCAGTCCCTGCGCGGCCTGATTCAGAGCAGAGCTCTTCATTCCAGATCACTCTGAATCAATCAGAATAAGGACATGAACCTAAGGGTATGTCTACACTGCAGTAAAAGACCATGGCATGGTAGTAGCTGGCCAGAGTCAGCTGACTCGGGCCCGCAGGGCTAAAAATTGCAGTGTAGACATTTGGGATCAGGGCGGGGCTTGGGCTCTGAAACCCCATGAAAGGGGGTGGGTCTCAGTGCCTGGGCTCCAGCCCAAGCCCAAGCCGAAACATCTACATAGCAATGTTTAGCCGCACAAGCCCAAGTCAATTGACCCAGGTGCTGAGACTTGGTGCCGCGGGTTTTTTGTTTCAGTGTAGATGGACCCTAATTCTCCCACATTCCAGGCTGGTGCCCCAGTCACCAGGCTCTAGATCATGAGGGTGCCAATCTCTCCCTCCCTTTCATTTCACCCAAAATGTTCTTCCCAGCTCTACTGGAAACCTGATTCTGAGAATTATATACATCCAATTAGGACACAGAAACACACCATGTGACCTATGTGTCTGGTCTAAATAGCTCGTATTTCAAATGTTGAAATAATTGCAATGAACTGCTCATGCACAGGCCAAGAAGAACTAACAGAAATTATTTTAAAAATAATTGTGAATACACGGCAGACATGGTTGGAGACATGGATCTCACCTTAGAGAAAGAAGGCTGGGAAGCTATGTAAGAACCACATGGCTAGCATTATAGGGAACACTCCCTTGCTCAGAATTTAATTTCTGTTCTGCAGCCACTCATCCTAGGAGAGCCCAGTGGTTTTACATTAGAGTCTCAGGATGAAGTTATTGTGGGTAGAAGAGGACAGGCTACCTGGAGAGAGGACGTAGGTGGACTTTTTCTCTCCTCCTCACCTTTTCCATCTTTGGGTTGGACTCCTGGAGCATAAAGCCCCTGATGTGTCGTATTGCAAAGAGATAACACAATGAAAATAATATCACCTTCTGCCACAACCTGAGGACATTGCATATTCAGCTCTGTGCAGATCAAACCCATGAAGTTCAGGTTTAATCCAGTTGATATGAACTTGCTCAGTTTGGAGAGCTTTGTGTCTTTTGCAGAACAGTATACACATCACTAATTCTGATGTTTCATACAAGATCACATTCTGTATAATAAATTGGTTGTGTTATGCCTGGCTTTTTATAAAAGGGTTGACATGGGCTATTGTGTGTGTAATTTGTTATGGTCTCACTATGTGTATAAAAAGGTTTGAGCTATGTATTCTCCTGTTGGATTTTATTGTTGAGTTGGCAAATAAGGAGTAATAGCACCTTCTGTAAGTAGAACCATATTTCTGGACAAGCAGTTGGCACGTCAAGGCATTTTTAGCCAGGAATTACCTATCTGCCCCTGGACATTTCCACTGCTTGCATCCGAAGAAGTGGGTATTGACCCACGAAAGCTTATGCTTCAATACCTCTGTTAGTCTATAAGGTGCCACAGGACCCTTTGTCGCATTCATATCAGGTTTATCTTCTAGTGCATGACTGGAAAGGTAGCTATGAGGGTGAGGGTGTGTGTATGAGTGTGTGGTCAGGAGTGTATCAAACATTAATCCAGGTATCAAATCTTTCAGAGTGAGAATATTTGATTACATTTCCACAAACCATGCCTGCTTTGGAGGAATGATACTCTGTCATTTATTTTCAAATTGACATCTCTATTGGTTGTCAAGGCATGTTAATTTGCAAATCAGCATTTTGCTTGAAGCTTTTAAGCCAGTCCAGCTAAGCAGTGACTGCTATTACTGTGCAATTAGTGTCTAAAGCATTTAAAATTAAATTTTAAAAAATCCAAAATATTAAAGAGTTTGTTCAGTAAAATGGCCAAAAAATATTGTGCTGACTGTGTAGAAGACCTGGATTTAGGAAATTACAAGTAGACTTCAGTCTGACTTGAGAGGGACAAAGGAGGTCTACATTGTGGGATTTTCAAATTTGAGGGAGAAATTCTAAGTTGCACTGCTCTTCAGAAAATCCCTGCTCATTAATTCACAAAGTATATTACTTAGATGCTACAATACAATAGCATGTGACAGTTAGAGATGGGGCAAGGAAGTAGTGTATGGTTTCAGAATTTGCATTAATTTAAACCAAGGTTTATGAACAGGGATTTGAGGCTAAAATGGGGCTAGGTTTCAAGTTTGGAATCAATGGTGCCAAAGGCTTGCAATCTTTTTGTGTGTGATTTCAGCCCAAAATGGAGAAAATGTCACGAGAAGTGCTAACTTTGAGGGATTTCCCCCATTACTGAAAGTGTCTTAAAACTTCCATGTTCTTTTGATATTTCCTCCATCGTGGCCTAAATTTGATAAACAATTAATGTTCTCATGAGATTTAATCGTCCTGTGAAACAGAAACGTAAAAAAAAAAAAAAACAAACAAAAAAAAAACTTTCCACTGTTGGATCTACCTTGGAAACAAAACTGAAAGGGAAAAAAAATGTGGAACTCGAAACTAACTCCCCCACTCACCTAGCAATTCTTTGGGTTTGGCCTATTTTACAGAAGATGTCAATGAGAAAAGGTGGATAAGGGAAAGAAGACAAAAAGGGGAATAATCTGGAAGATTGATGTTAGACTGAAAACCCACTTAAAAAGGGAAAGAACAAAATAAATACAAACACTGTTAAATTTTGAATAGGCTATTTACAATAGATCTCCTTACATTGCCTGTCTTATTTCAATCTTCCCACCCCGTAATGTGTTCTGTTCTTTCAATGGCACAGAAATGATTTTATACTAATCTGCTGCTGTTGCTGAATGTCTGTCAAAGGCATTGGAGAGGCAGTTTGGGTGAAGTAATAACTTCTATTGGACCAACTTCTGTTGGTGAGAGAGACAAACTTTCCAGCTTACACAGAGCTCTTCTTCAGGTCTGGATAACAGATAACAAGTCAATCGTATAGGCATTGGGAATCAAATTAGGATCAAAGCTCTCCCACCACCCCAACTTTTCAGGATTTTTCTGGGGTTTCTATTTGCCTTTACTAATATGATCACGTGCACAGAGAGGAGCTTTTGGTGATGAAATACACTTCTGAGTCTATGCACTAAAATTCAGATTGAAACTTTACTGGATTTTTTTTCTTTTTCCCCTATGTTTTTAGCATTAGCGTCACTTTATATGGTAGTGGTGCCCATCATGTGTAAAGTGCTTTTGAAGATATAATCATACTTTATGGGTGGAGTATGTGTCAACTGAATCCAATCAGTTTCTATCATCTCTGTGGTTGAAATATAAATGGATTTTTTTTAAATGTACCATGTTAAAAAAAATCTTTGCCACAACTTAATTTCCAACACAAATGAGATATAGGCCCAGATGTTTCTCTCGGTTATACTGGTGGCAATCAGGAGTAATTCCAGAGAATTCAATACATTTATACCAGTATAATACTGGTGAAAGGAGGCAAAAGAATCAGGCCCATGCTTATTTTTGGACTTTTTGACTATAACATACACATGTTTGGCTGGGGGAGAGGTGAGCTTCAACACAGTAGAGACTATGTGGGTGCTCAGTCTATAGCTCAGATTGATGAGCATAGCTGACACATCTGAGCTATATGGAAAATAAACTGCCCAGTCATTCTGGGTCTAAAAACGTACAAGCCCTACATGATACACTGTAAAGCTGGCACTGGTTACTTCAAAGGCACTAAATCAAACTCCCACCAGAAGGTACTGACAAAACTAGGCAACAAAGATCAAACAGAGAACAAAAGCTGCTCTGCATAGATAGTTATCTCATATCTTCTTATATTTAATTTATATCCTTCTTATGGCTTTTATGAAACTGCCTTAACTCCATGTGGGCAATGGGTTTATAGAGAAATTAATAGTACAATCAAAAGGGTCTCCAGTATACCTAAGCTTATCTGAAAGCATCGGCTTTGGTTCCAAAAAGAAAAGTCTTACTTTTCTTAAGAATACAGGGGGTGGTGAATAATTAGTGGACTAGTCTCATTCAGACAGTGCTTTAGTAGTACTTGGATTGAACATGGGTGAGACCAAAAGTAAACTGTGTTTAATGGTCATTTTGGAACTTCTATATAGAATGCGGCGTGGGTAGGTTTCCTTTCATTCAGCTGTAATAACACATTGGTGCATTGCACCTGTGCGGTACCTGTATAACTTAATACTAGAGTGGGCCCAATCCAAAACCACAGATCTAAACTCCCTCAAACTTTTGGGAAAGTTTGAATCCAGATCTGAGTTTTGTGGCTCAGGCCCATTTCTCTTCAGTATTGGAGAAGACACATTCTGAGAGACAAATTTTGGAGAAGTTTGGTCCCAGTGGATTGAGAGTACAGTAGACATGCTTTAAAATAGTGTGCCAGTTTGCCATAGATTACTAAATAAGCTTACTTTGATATTTGCAGCATTTCTTAGGTATTCCTCACAGCAAGGATTCACAAACCTTGTAATAGCGTGGACAACATCTTCATGACTTAGGGAGACCTCCCTTCCCATTTGCTACTGCCTACCTTCCCATTTATGAATACGTAACATCCCTGGGACAACTACAACACTGATGTGGGCACGGGAACAACAAGATAGAGACACCATGATGTAGTTTAATGCAGAGGCTTCAACTTTATTAGCAAGTAATAGCAAACCCAGGTAAACTACCTGGCAGGGTTGTTCCAGTGAGAATCTCAACTGTCACCAATGGGTCTTAATGTATAGTCAACCTGAGGGTGAATGTGAAGGCCACAACCCTTCTGCATTCTCGGGACTCACAGGGGACCTTGAGTAGAAGCCAGAGTCCCAATCCCTCAGCCCTCCTCCATGCAGGAGGTAGAAGAAATGAGTTGATAGAAGCCACAAGCTGTGGCAGATGTATAGGTTTAGCCCCTCTCCATGCCATTTGGAATACCCCAGACCAATCGCCAGGCAGCCTTAACTGGATCCATCTAAGCCCACTAACCATACTGGAACCTGCTAAAGTTTCAACCATTGCAATTTAACATCCACCAACATGGGAAAAATCTTTTCCAGACTCCCTAACCATTTTCATAGTAGATATACCATTCTAGTTTAAGGGAGGTTCTGAAACAGGGAGCCTATAATGGCCATTGTCATAAATATAAAGGGAAAGGGGAGAGGGTCTGATGCAGATAAAATCCTCTTACCAGTAAAGGGTTAAGAAATGCAGGTAGCCAGACTGACACCTGACCTGGCTGGCATTTGACCAATAAGGGGACAAGATACTTTCAAATCTTGGGAGGGGGAAAGCTTTGTGTGTGGCTTTTTGTCAGACACGGAGTGATCTTGGAGTAAAAAGGAATCAGTCATCTTTTCATCAAATCCTCACTTTTCTAAAGTAAGTCTAGTCAGCATAGCGAGTAGATTTCTGTTCATTTTGCTTGGTGTGTGTTCCCTGTGTTAGAGGGAGGGGTTATTCCTTTTTTTTCCTGTAACTTTAAGGGTTTGTCCAGAGGGGGGAATCCCTCTGAGTTTGGAAATTGAGTATCCTGTAAAATAGTTACCATCCTGATTTTACAGAGCTGATTTTACCTTCTTTGTTTTAATAAAATCCTTCTTTTAAGAAGCTGACTGTTTTCTATGGTTTTTAAAAACCCAGGGGGTGGGTTTTTAGATCACTGTGTGACCAATTGGTTAGGAGATTATTCTCAAGCTTCCCAGGACAGGGGGGTACGGGCTTGAGAGGGTATTTTGGGGGAAAGATAAACTTCAAGTGGTTTCCTTTCCTGGATTCCTGTTTAGAGCACTTGATGGTGGCAGTGGGAGAAACATTTCTCAGGGTGCAGGGAATTTTGTACCTGGGGGGTTTTAACCTAAGCTGGTAAAAATAAGCTTAGGGGCTCTTCATGCGGGCCCCCACGTCTTTACCCTAGAGTTTAGAGTGGGGAGGGAACCCTGACAGCCATCCTGACTGGGAAGCTAACTGTATCATCCCTCTTCCTCCACCCCAGATGGGACCCAATCATCTGGTCCTGCATCACCTACACCACTCAATGGCAGACCAGTTGGCAGGACAAGCCCCAGAGTCTGTACCTAGATGCAGCATGTGATCCCCTCAACACCCCTTCCTCTTCATGCCATGAAGCATAAGAAAGGGGTAGCAGGGCAAGGTGGCGGGAGAGAAGAGTGAAACCACCAACCAGATGTGAAAGGGGTGGGGAAAAGAAGGGGCACATAGAACACTTCTGCTCCCAGCCAAGAATTATCCCTGCCCGCCCTCTACCTGAGGGTGTCTCTGCCCCAGATCCACGAAAGTCCCACTTGGCTATTGAGGTGAGCAATCACTCAAGTGGAACAGAAGCATTAGGAAAGTACTTACGTGTTTTTTTTTAAAGTGCTCAGACTTAGCCTAATTCTGCTTCCGCTGAGGTCAATGGTAAACCTCACATTGACACAGCTAGGAGCTGAGATAGTCTGAACACTGTTGAGAATCCCATCCTCAGTGTATTTCCATCTGCTTTTATTGTGCAGTTTCATAACTGGAAACAAGGAGAGGTAGCACCATGTGATCAACTAGCTCTGCACAGACCACCATCCGTACTGCCAAAGATAATTTGAGAACTGCTGCCCTATAGCTAGTGTAGGGAACACTGCAGACAACACTGTGACCCCATCTATTAATCTAAGGCAAAACTAGTAAGTGATCACTGTATTATTATAAGCTCTTCATACTGAAATCCTGGATCCAAACCCATACCCTGCCCAACCCAGACATCTGCACTCTAGCTAATGCTCGCTGAGTACAATGTGATGCATTTTTAGCAAAACAGCTATAAGTAATGTACAATTAATTTCTTTAGGAGAGGAAAATGGTTGGTGCTGTGTCAGGGCTATAGTATACTGGTAATCACGGGCATGAGAGAAACCCATAGTGCACCTGGCCTTTGTAAAAAAGAGGGCAATTATCAATCATTATTACTCAAACAACATTTGCTTCTTTAAATGCTGGTCACTTCCTTCTTTCTTCTCTCACTATGAGTCTATGAATTCCCATTCACCTTGTCATCTTCTCCCACATTATTTTGTGTTTGTTTTTCCCACTGTTCCTAATTTCCCATGCTCTGCTGGCTTGGGTTTGAGTGGCAGCTAGAAGTCTGTAAGCAGGTGTTGTGGAAGTGAAGCGTGCCATTCAGCCAGTACATTAGGTAAAGTAACGTTCCCTTGGGGACGCTAATGCTTGGAACTGCATCAGTCCCAACTGTTCCTCAGAGAAGAGGAAGGGGCCAGTCATGACCCGCTCTGACCAGATGTTTTGGAAACATGCCCATTTTTAGCAGATATAATTGCTGTTAATTTATCAAAACTGTAATAGGTACTAATGAAGTGGACTCTTTGGTCACAACCTAGCAATAAAATATAAGAAAGGAAATTAGGGAAATATAGCGTAGACTGTATTTAGACGCATTTAACTGTATATTTAATACTGGTTTAAGACTATTTCCAAGATAGCTTGCTCCATGTGAGTGACACGTTCTGACTGATTTAGACATGAGCTGTAAACAGGGGAGTTTGAGTGGGAGTTCTGTTAAGTTATTACGGAGAACTTTTTCCTGGGTGTCTGGCTGGTGAGTCTTGCCCATATGCTCAGGGTTCAGCTGATCGCCAAATTTGGGGTCAGGAAGGAATTTTCCTCCAGGGCAGATTAGCAGAGGCCCTGGAGCTTTTTTGCCTTCCTCTGCAGCTTTGGGCACGGGTCACTTGCTGGAGATTCCCTGCATCTTGAAGTCTTTAAACCATGATTTGAGGACTTCAATAGCTGAGACATAGGTGAGAGGATTATTGCAGGAGTGGGTGGGTGAGATTCTGTGGCCTGCATTGTGCAGGAGGTCAGACTAGATGATCATAATGGTCCCTTCTGACCTTAAAGTCTATGAGCTTGGGAAAAGAATCTTATTTCATTACCCTATGCTAACATTGTTCAGTAACCTCTGTAGAGACAAGACTAAAGTAAAAGGGAGAGATACCTAAGGTGAAAGCTGAAGCTCCAGTGAAAACAACTCCAAGTCACAACTTCTGGGTCTTATTTAAAAACTCTGTAGTTCTGCATTAAGGTCTAAGGCTACATCTACACTATGAGCTAGGGGTTTGATTCCCCTGTTCGTGTACAAATCCTTGTGCTATCTCTCATCACACTAGCGTAAGCATAAATAGCAGTGTAGCCACAGTAGCACCAGTAGTAGCAGCGGAGGCAAGACTGAATCATGCTAAGTACAAACCTGCGTGAAATCAGTGGGTATGTACTCGGCACGACTCACCCATGCCTCCACTGCTGCTACTTGTGCTCCTACGCCTACACTGCTGTTTATACTGGGGCTAGCTCAACGTATGTGCACAGGAACAAGGGAATCACACCCCTGGCTCACAGTGTAGACATAACTTACAAGGAGTGACTCTATGTTCAGCAAGCCAGAGGAAGCTGCATTCATATCCTTTTATTAATTTCTTTTCAAATTGCCTGAACCAGTAGTCAGGGATGTCATTTTCAGGGCAAAATTGTCTCAGGATCCCCACTTCTGCCTCTCTGGTGAGGCCACAGCTTGCTCATGGGGAGTTAGCAGACCAGTTTCATACTGAAGGGGAGCAGGGAGGTAGCGGGCCAGTCCTATCCTGAGAAGTAGGGTGTGGCAGCAGGCCATGTGTGTGTGTGTGTGTCTCACTAACGGCTGGCTTGGGGCAGGGATCAGGGCCTGGCTTGTTCTGAGCTCAGCTCTGGCCCAGACTGCTGGTACTGCTTCCAGTCCTGTCAGAGGGGAAAGAGGATGTGGCAAATTGGATTCCTAGCCCAGCCCACCCCACAGCGGACCCTGGAGGCCCAGGTAAGACACCCACAGCACTGGCTGGCAAGGAGTTATTAAAAGTCTGGGGTGGGTTTGGGGGTACAACAACCTCCTCTGTCCCATAACTCACTTAAAGTGATGAGGGCAGGCTGCTAATATTTTACATATACACCTGAGATGTGTGTTCATTCTGCAAGTGCTCATTTTCATTATTCTTTTAATTTAAAGCATTGGGACCGGATTCTGCAGCTTAACTCCCCAACACTGTAAGCCCAGAGGAAGTCTACTGAGATTAACAGTGTGCATGTGAATTTGCACCCCTCGAACTGAGAGCAGAAACTGGTGATTGGAATTTGTATAGGCTGGGCAATCTGTATTTCTGAAGCATCTACTCAAGCTTTTTATTCATGGTTAGGAGAATCAGTTTGCCAATCACCAAGAAACAAACACAAGGAGGCTGCATTTAAAATCAAAATGCTTTTTTTGTACTAACTTCGCCTGGCTGCCCTCGTCGTCCAACATGGATTTTTCTGCAGAACAAAGATGCATCAATAAATGCAATAAAATAAATAAATAATAATAATATTAATAATAATAATAATAATTATAATGTAATGGTGTCTTTTAACTGCAATCTTCATTCAGTTGTGTGGTTTTAAGTTTGCTCTTTTTGACCAAATTAGGAAGAGGGCAAAGTTTGTTATTCCTATTTTTAAAATCCATTATTTGAAAGGGATGTTTCTTCTCTAACCATAGATTTTGCTATAGACAGTGCCTAGCTGTGCATACAAGGAATCCCATATGGTTGAAGTAGGCTGGAGGGGTTGCTATTAACCATATTTTAAAAAGCAGATGTTACTAATCTTCTAAATATTACAGAAAATGATGTCATTTATGATTGACAACGGTTGTTGCTCATCAATCCCTTTCAATATTTTTTTCTCACAAAAGACAATGCAACACAAATGTCAATGCAAACGTCTTTTAAAGAGAGCTTGCCTCTAAGAGCGGACCAGTTTGTGTTAGCATTGAATTGTTTAGCCGAAAGTCAGTCCCTGCAGGGGGACACATACATATGTTATATGTGAGAAACTAGAGAAGCTGGTCTATGAATAGTACAGTCGGAGAGACATTTAGGGCTACTCCAACAATACTGCAACCTCACACGCACTGCAACCTTTGCATGTGCAATCAGGATATTTTGACACCAAACCGCCTGATTTGTGTATGGAAATTGATTTTTATATACACAAAACTGATGTGCACCCAATTATAAGCTTACATCCCATTGTGCTTGCAAAACTGAGCAAATATTTCCACTGCTTGCATCCTATGAAGTGGGTATTCACCCACGAAAGCTTTGCTCCAATACCTCTGTTAGTCTATAAGGTGCCACAGGACCCTTTGTCGCTTCTACAGATCCAGACTAACACGGCTACCCCTCTGATACTTGAGCAAATAAAGTATCCCAGGGCTGAAAATTTGGCCCTAAGTGAGCTACATATGACACACAATGAATTATCTGTCTTTAACAAATTATAGTTTGACAACAATGTACTAGACTGGTTTTATGATTACAACAATTGCACATTAGTAAGATTTTTTCATTGTCCTGACAGTGTGTATGAATCAGCTATAGTTTTCTGGTGGGTATGTACTGGGTTTCTTTGCTGGAGATTAATAAAATATACAGAAGAAACTGTGAAGTATGGGTGATGTATGCCAGTAACACTTTCTTTATTATATTAAGTCTCAAGTTAACTCATCTTTCTTTCCTGTCACCCCAGCCATATTGTGTCCTTCACCTTGTCCCTTTACAAGTTCCTTCCACATCAGCTTTAAACTCCTTATCTTGACTTTCAAGGCTCTTCACAGCTCCCTCCCTCCCTATATCACCGCACTGGCATGCCCACTACTATCCTGTTCGGACACTGTGCTCTTTCAGTTCTGCCTCTACTTTACTAAGTTATTTGAATTAATAACATTCTGCAGCACTGATCCACGTAGGTAACGTGCTCACTTCATTATTTATGGCCCTGGTGTTTTTACATTTGGGGAAAAGGGTAGATAGGAGCACAGAACACACCTCAACTCTGTACTTCATCATTCATCTTTCCACTCTACATTCTCCAATTATTTTTAATCTGTACCTTTATGGAAGATCTTTCCCTCAACTCTCACTGGAGTTCTAACAATTTTTATTGGCCTTCTCTAGACCTTTGTCTTCTGGAAGACACTAGGCCTGATCTAACTTCCATTCAAATCAATGGAGGTTTGATCTTGAGGACATTGAAATAAAATAGAAGACCTGATTCTAATATCTTACACAAGAGTAATTTCATCAATTCCAGTGTAGTTGTTCCTTATTTACACTATTGTGAGATCGGAATGAATCCCCCTCAATATTCAAGGGGAGAGCGTAACATTACTTTATGTATGCCATTCTATTTTCTGCATTATTCCTTAATATCTTCTTAATAGCTGCTAACATCTCACACCAATGTACAAGATAAAATGCTACTCTGACCTGTGTTTGCATTGCTAATTAGGATTTCTATCTTGCACTTCACACACATTCTGTATTTATACACTGTTCACTACATGCCAAGTGCCAATGTGGACTAAAGCTTTGCAAAGCAGGATAAGAATTGGAAGTGGGGGAAACGTGAATGATTGGCAGCAGGCACACATGGTTAAATGTCAACATTTTGGTATGTTGTCGAATGGTCAGACACGTCTATGAATTGCCATCCAACAAACCTATGAGACATAGTATTGTGGAATATATGCCAACTCTTTTTCCGGCAAACTGCTTCCGTGCTTGATGCCAAGTACTGGTGGGTGTATACCTTTTTGTGCTGTCACTGCATTCAGCCTCCAGGGTGTTGCGTGAAAGGATCATTGGATGTTAATGAATAACAAAATGTGTCATTTCCCTTTAGAATTTGTCTATCTATCATATACAGTGAAAAAGACAGGTTTGTTTTCCTTTGCCCGTATTTACATGTGTGTCAAAATGTGTACTGTTAAACCTGGCCACATGCTTATACAGTATGTTGTCTGATTAGTCTTTTTTTAATTGTTATTGCACATGATCATATATATAGCCTTAGAAAGAAAAAATAATATCCATAGAAAAATAATATAGCCCATGTAGGTATGTTTTTCATTAAGATCAATAATATTTAGCACTTAGAGCTTTCCATGGTCAATGGAATCCTCATATATGTTATAATTAATTCATTTTCTCAATATCCCTGTGAATCAGGTAAATACTATTATCCCCATTTTACAGATGGGGAAACAGACTATTAGTTAAATGCGTTTCGCAAGGCTGCCAAAGGAGTGAGAGCCAGCATTAGAACTCAAGACTACACCTGAGAGAGGAGGGTGAATTTTTTTTTAACATATTGGCTTCTTTAAATATAGTTTAATTTTTACCATGGTTCCACTGTTTTTTGTACACATTCATGCAAACCCAGTTGCCAGACCACCTGAAGCACCTAGCCGGAGCTCGATCCGGATGGTGCTCAATCTGCAAGGAGGCCATGCTTTTGGGATTTGCCATGATGATAATGATGATGCAGACCCAGTTTTCCCAGTTTTGTTCACAGAAAAGGCCTGTAGCTGAGATTCACTGAATTCTGAAACAACATTCATTCTGGACAGAGGCAGAAGTAACTCAAAGTGGAGTTCATCAAATTAAAAAACAGAACCTATATCTTTGACAGAGATGACCAATTTCACAGTGCAAATATTCAGTATTCACAATTTCATGGACTGAAATTTGGTTGCACAAAACTATTGCAGACCCGTTTCAAATAAAATAACAAAAGGATGAAAAAGGCACTGTTCCTTGGGCAGTTTGTGAACAGTATGAAGGGATATGTTGCTTGCAAATTCTTCACCTAGCTCTATGCAGTTCTGTGCTTTAACCACGGATCCACAGTTCTCTCTCAGTTCTAAATCAAGTGGAACTGGTCAGTGTACAGTATAGCAGTCTAAGTAAGGTTCCTAATGCCAGTGACAATGAAGTTTTTCAGATGCATATAAAAATCAGTTCAATTCCTATATTTAGTAAGAGCATTACAAACATAATACAGATGTATTGACTTGTAAAGAATCCCAAATACTGAATGAGCGGGTACAGCAGTTAGAAAATACACACTGAAAGTTAGTAATTTTTCTTGCTAACAACTTCCAAATTCCAAAGTACCATGTGTGTGATCTAAATCTTATTACAGGTAAAGTGGTGTATGTTTTTACACACACACACACACACTGCGGATTCTTTAATTGTGTTTTTCAGCAAACTGATTTAAAGTTCCCTGGGGCACATACACTGCAGGATTGTGACATATCACACCAGGTTAAGTCAAACTCAAAATGTTATGTGATATGACAAGATGTAAAGCACATGATTAACGCATCCAGTGGGAAACTTGGCTTTATGAAAAACTGTGCAACAAGGAAACTCTGGACTTTCTGAATTAAACATGGCTTTTAAAAGTTAAGAGAGAGTAAAGGTTACTTGACTAAATAGTTCAGGTTCAGTTTGACCCCAAAATATTTCTGCTTTGAGTTGAAATGTCACAGTTCAAAGTGAAATAAATATTTGTTGCCAGTGTAACTATTTAAAATCTCACTTCTATTGCAATGGGGTAGAAACGTCTTGTGGCCAATGCAGACAGTGGTAATTGGGACAGAGAACTTAACTGTGCAAACACAGATCCAATATAAGGACTCTGTGTGTGTGTATATATGTGTGCATTTTCTCTTTTCCCGAGAAATACAGAAAAACAATGGATTTTAAACTGACTTGCAGGAACTAAGCTTAATTGGCAGACATAGCTGTGAGTTTTGTTCATGAAGCAACACTAAAAGAAAAGTGTACACTGTGTCCAAAACTTCACAATGAGAAGAAAGAAATTGTGATTACTATTTTAATTTGAGAATGGTAAATTATTTCCAGTCTTCACATATTTGGAATGTTCATGAATGTTAATGACAGAAGAATTTTAGTCTGTGATGCTCCAATCTGACTTCCTCCATAAACACAGGCCATACAACTTCACTCTGTAATTCCTTTAATCCTGGGAATGTTTTCTCTCGGCTAGATAGGGGTGCAATTGTGATCCACTTTACACACCTATAAATAGCCCCTTTCTCCCCTGTGCAGGCTTCCCACATTGCTGATTAATGTGTGGTGGGGAGAACAGGTGGGGTGGGGAATGGAATGATGAGAGGAATGCGGGGAGTCATTGCCATGTCACTGGCCAACACAGCTGAGCTGGTGTGGAGTAGGAATGTAAGATGTAGCAGGTATTGAGCTAGCAGTTTACTCCCCTCTTGGAGCAGAAACTGAATTGTGAGTGAGTCGTATTTTTGCCCCGGTCCACCCTGGGGCAGCCTAAATACACTCTACCCTTTATTCAATGCTTGTGGCAACTCTACAATCTAGTCCAAGCTGAACAGTATTAAGCACACAATCTCTAATGCTTTCCTTTCTAAAAGTTGCACCTGCAGCTTTTATCCCAAGCTTCCAAAATCATGTTGATGTTTTGGGAGGTTTTTTTTTTAATTTTTGCAAAGTAGATGAGAATACTCTAGTTTTCTATTGTACTAAACATGTTTGCTTAAGTACAATAGAAAATGTGAATACAGCAAGTAAGAAATATAAACAGAGATCATAAATCCAGCAGATGATGTTGGATGTCACACATCATTTACTTCTGCATGGTATTGATGACCTCATAAGTGGTAGAGCAAAGCCAAGCCACAAGTGAGTTATGAAAGATCATCTATAATGAGTGGAAACAAATGACGTGTTCAGAGATAGCCCATTGTATGTCCCGTTTATGCAACATCAGTTTTGGTTTTAATGGGTATTGATAGAAATATATTTTTAAGGCAACACAAGTCTCCATCATGGCCTCAGGGATTCTGTCAGCTGGTGAAGGAGAGACAGAGATAGTGAAAAGAAGATCTGTTTTGCTATAACACAACGTTCCAACAATTAAGTTCTGACAGCAGGGGAAGAGGGACACATAAGGAGAACTGAGCTTGAGATACTAAAAATGTCTAGTGATTTTGGACACCCAAGTTGAGCCGTCTTCCAGGGGCCTGATTTCCACAACAGTGGTGATCAACACTTTCTGAAATTGAGCTTCTTTTACCGTGTCTTTACTGGAATGGGTGGGTGAGGTTCCATGGCCTGAGATCTGCAGGAGATCAACTAGATGATCATGACTGTCCCTTCTGACTTTAAAGTCTATCAGTCTCAAATTGAGGCACCTAAAATCCCAAGTCACTTCTGAATAACTTGACCAGACATTTTAGAAGCAGAGTTGTTAAGACCTTTTAAAAAGCCTGGTGTATTGAGTGTTAAAGATCAATTGTGCCATCTAGATTTAAGCATAATCAGTGTGATCAAAAGCCCACTAATAAGAGTGTTTCATTCAGTTCAGTGGGATTTGGCTCAATCCCATAAAGGGATAAAGCGTCCCACAATTCTGCCAAAGCACTTAAATTCTGACCTGCAGCATCCTTACAGTTTTTGGATAGAGACTCTCAATCATGCTGCATTATATAGCAGTGAAGTATTTAGAAGTGAAAAAGGAAGATTTCCCCCCATCCCATCAAAAATAAAATAAATCCCAATGTTGGCACTACGGGGCACTTGGAGAAGAATCAAGAGCTTTTGAAGGTTCAGACTGAACTACACTGCTGATTTGGAAAGTGCTGATTTAACAAGTTCTTGATGTGGATAGCACCATATCAAAGTTAACACATAGAAGACCAGAACTTATCACATGGAATGTATTCCACAGTGCTCTTGAATATGAAATGTGTAAGCAATTAAAGATATATATAGAGAGAATTGAACTAATCTGCTTTAAGAGATTTGTATAGTTTGTTTTAAAGCATTGCAGAAAGGTATATTGCATGAATGTGCTTTAGGACCACCTAGCCAAAACAAAATAAATGTGCTTAGGCCCTCTGCAAACCTGTACCATACATAGCTAGATAGTCTTTTGATTCGAGAGGGGTACATTCAATATTTCAAATGCTTCTCTCAGAGACTGATCAGACGTAAAGGAAATAAAATCACTTTAAGAAAAACCCAGATAGAAGGAGACTTTGCTGTTCCCACTCAGGAATCTTGGTAGACTGCTGCCCAGTGGAGCAGCAATCAGCAGCAAGAACGCATGTGCTATGAGCTAAGAGACTGGGTTGGCAGTGGACTCAGGTTCCTAGCCCTGAGCTAGAGAAGCATGGTGCATCACAGAGGTCACATACTCTGCCTTAGAAATGGAATGAGGGGGGATGGGAGCTGACTATTCCCCGGTGTGCGTGTGTCTTTTAATGGCCTGCTAAGCAGCAGCATTAAATCGAGTTTAGGAGGCAGGCATTTAGCACTTTCTGGGTTTAACCTGGAAGTGAGGATATACCCCTTATGGCAAGGTCCTATAGAATTTAACAGGGGTGAAACCAATAGGATTCTATTGAAATTTAGTAACATTTAATTTCATAGAAATTACTCCAAAAAAAATCACAGATTGTGATAGAGTATGATCAGCCTCCCATAACATTTCTAAACCAATGTATTGAATTTTTAATAAAGCATTTTATCTTTGTTATAGATTGCTATGGGTTGGTTTAAAAATCCTTTAGAAAAGTTATCAGTCTCTGTCCAGTGCTGTTGGATTTTTCCACAAGAGGCAGTAGAAGCGAATGAGTGGTAAAAGAAACAGATTATCTCCGTGGAAGACAAACTACTAATATAGCCGTGCTGCAAAACTGAAGCATTGCTTTCCACTGGTCTGATGCCCCTATCCCACAATTTGCAGAGGAAATGCCGACACTTCTAGTCAGTGTATTGTATACCCGTCTTCCTTATTTTTCTTCATTTGTTATTGGCATTACAATAGCGCGCAAGATATGCTTAGCACTGCATAGACTTATACAGGGGAAGACACAGACACAGCCCCAAAGAACTTGCTACCTAAAAGGATAATTCTCCATAACGTACATAAATGATGGATTAAATGAAAGCAGTTATAAAATGCCTTTTATTAGCATGCTTAAGTTGATTCTGGTGGAACTGGCAAGACTCACATTTGTTTCAATTACAGATAGGCTACTGCTGGCGTGAATATATCACTGTGCTCTGCTCTGCCAACAGCTTCAGCACTAACATGCAGGGGGAAAGTTTCACCACAGGACTTTGACATCTGACTGCGTGACAAGAGCTTGCTTTTGCCCATTGATTCTGGGCCTCTTAAATGAATACGTAAAATTATTCAAATTACGGTGGGAGCCAAGGTTGTGCCAGCAAGTAACTGAGAGCAGAGAGCGCTTTAAATGTATTCCAGTTGGGACTAAGGAATAAACTTGTTCTGGAAGCTGATGGTCTCATCTCATCATTCTTCTAGTTTTCATGGTTTTCTCTTATCAGTGGTCAACTAACTGCTGCATTGTTAGGTGCACAATATACTTTGCTATAGTTTTATTTTCTGCTAGTTTTTAAAATGCACATATGGGTTATAAGGTATGGATTCAGCTTATTTCATTAAATTGCTTTATTTATGGGGTGAAAATGAGAGACTATAGGGACTATTGGTTACCTGGAAAGCAAGTTAAACAAAGTTCCAATAACTCTGAGAGGTTTTATCAGAAGACTGACTTTTTAATAAAGAGCTCAGATTAGTTATTATTCTGTATAATCCAAGATAGAGGACTCAGGACTACAGGCCATGCAGTGAGCCAAAATCTACTTTTATTATTACTCTTTAAAAGCAAGAAAGCAAAAAAAAAAAAATCAGGTCAATTACAATTTAAAAAATTATTGACTAATATATTAAAACATTTTTTCACACAACTGATGGTATGAGAAAATCAAAGTAACCAGGATTTAGCATTTAAATTACCAGGAGCTGAAAAAAATTAACTGATTTATTAATGTGGAAATGATTTCAAACTAAAGCTCTAGACCTAAACACTTCCAAAATTAGCCTCTCAGTTATTACAGTGATGGGAGCCATATAGATAAGAAATAGAAGACAGATAGAAATTCAAACTCAGATCTGGATTCAAAGTTTGCAAAAAGCTCCCTTCTTTATAGTAGATTAAATCAAGACCAGACAGCCAAACCATCTCAAACTCTGAGTGTTTGAATTCCAAATCTGGATCTGAACTATTTAGCTTGAACCCATCATTGCTGAAACTCAGACTTGCTCCCCTAAAGTCAATTGCCATATTTTACTTTAACATTTTGTTGAGAGGTTCAAGATGCTTTAAGGTGTGCCGGGCTTCCCAGTGCAACCAGCATTCAGTGAGATAGATCTACTGTACTTGATAACACTGTCTCAAAAAGGAAACAATGCTGAAATTTGTTAGGAAAAAAATGAATGAAACATACTAACTTTTTAAACTATTTATATTGAAAACCAGACATCTCCTATAGAGGGTTTTGACTGCTTGACGTATCCTACTCTTTGTAATATATTTTCAGCTGAAAGGAAGATGAAAAAAAATACTGATTTGTAGGTCCAAGCTTCTTCACTTATGTGTGCTCCCTCTTGCACCTATAGTAGAGGCCCTCAGGGAAGGACAACTATGTTACAACTCAAGTCAAACATGAATGTCCATAGCAAGATTATAGTAGTGACCTGAAATGGTAGTGCCCTTGGCAAGTCAGTTTGAAATTATTTAGTTTTAAGTTTGGACTTAAACTTCTCTCAGTATATTAGCATGAGTTAAACTCTGCCGAGATTTAGAAAAACTTCTATGTGTTTGTAACTTTAATATGTGATTCTTAAGGTCAACCATAACCTCTTCAGAGCAGTACCTAGCAAACTGTAGGTGCTGACACAGTACAAATTGATGATATTAATCTTGAACTATAAGTGTAATCGTTCTCAAGAGCTAACCAATACATTGCTAGGCCTGCTCATTACTGGGATGGGAGACCTCAAGGCAACAACAACAACAAAACGATGCTGCAGGAAGTGATATTGTGGAACAGATGCCACTCTAGTACCTGAATCAGTTTTGTACCAGAGTGGTGCTAGAAAGCCATGCACTGCTGCAGATGCTTTCTTTTGGGTCAGATGTAAAATTGAGGTCCTATGCACTTATTGGAAGAGTAGAAGTGGTAGACTCAGTGTCCTGGCTAAATTATCAGTTCAACTAAACATAGGCCAAAACAAATAAAAGCAACCCCTCCAAGCCTGTAGTGCTGCACAAAATACTCTTTATTATTGTGTGCGGAACTGTGGTGCAGTATTGCTGTTCACTGTTTAAATATGCCTCCATTTCACTGGTGGCTAAACTGGTCTGTTGGACCGATTCTGCTTTAAGCTACACCCTGCCATTCCAACTAAGCCAGCTTGCAGACTGAAGGCTTTCTTAGACTGTATGTATACACTATAGTTATGTCAGCATAATTTATGTTGCTCAGGAGGGAGAATAAACCCATCACCCCGAGCAACATAAGTGCCAGAATGGACAGCGCTATGTTGGCGGGAGAGCTTCCCCACCGACATAGCTACTGCTCCTTGTGGGGGCTGGAGTAGTTAAGCTGACGGGAGAACTCTCTCCCATCGGCTTAGAGCAGCTACACTAGAGAGTTTACAGTGGTGCAGCTGCATCAGTACAGCTGTGGCGTTGTAATCTCTCTAGTGTAGTCGTGCCCTTAGTTGAGCAGCCTGAGTATGGGACTAGAATTGAGGAAGTCCTGCATTGTAGCCCAGGGCTCTTTCATTGAATTAAACATCTAAGGCTCAGTTAGACCTATGTGGCGTAGAACCAGCCTACCTGAGAAACTACCTCTGTTTTCATGATCCACTGCCACAGCTACAAGGAATAGAGATGCTGATGCTAGAGCACCATATAACAAAGAGGGATTCTCAGCGCATTCTCCATAAGGGCCCTAGGGCTCTGGAATGACTTCCTGCTCAATCCAAAATAGCTTGGATTTATTTACTCTGAGGACACGTTTCAGGGTTCTTTGTTTCAACTGGCCTTTGAAGAACAATAGAAGGATTTAAAGATGAATGGGGAGTAACAAGAAGGGTTTCTTCAGGTATGTGAGCAACAAGAAGAAAGTCAAGGAAAGTGTGTGCCCCTTGCTGAATGAGGGAGGGAACCTAGTGACAGAGGATGTGGAGAAAGCTAGTGTACTCAATGCTTTTTTTGCCTCTGTCTTCACAGACAAGGTCAGCTCCCAGGCGGCTGCACTCCACAGCACAGTATGGGGAGGAGGTGACCAGCCCTCTGTGGCGAAAGAAGTAGTTCGGGACTATTTAGAAAAGCTGGACGAACACAAGTCCATGGGGCCGGATGCACTGCATCCGAGGGTGCTAAAGGAGTTGGCCGATGTGATTGCAGAGCCATTGGCCATTATCTTTGACAAATCATGGCAATCGGGGGAGGTCCCGGATGACTGGAAAAAAGCTAATGTAGTGCCCATCTTTAAAAAAGGGAAGAAGGAAGATCCGGGGAACTACAGGCCAGTCAGTCTCACCTCAGTCCCTGGAAAAATCATGGAACAGGTCCTCAAGGAATCAATTCTGAACCACTTAAAGGAGGGGAAAGTGATCAGGAACAGTCAGCATGGATTCACCAAGGGCAAGTCATGCCTGACTAACCTAATTGCCTTCTATGATGAGATAACTGGCTCTGTGGATGAGGGGAAAGCAGTGGATGTGCTATTTCTTGACTTTAGCAAAGCTTTTGATACAGTCTCCCACAGTGTTCTTGCCAGCAAGTTAAGGAAGTATGGGCTGGATGAATGGACGGTAAGGTGGATAGAAAACTGGCTGGATGGTCGTGCTCAACGGGTAGTGATCAATGGCTCCATGTCTAGTTGGCAGCCGGTATCAAGTGGAGTGCCCCAAGGGTCGGTGCTGGGGCCGGTTTTGTTCAATATCTTCATCAACGATCTGGAGGATGGTGTGGACTGCACCCTTAGCAAGTTTGCAGATGACACTAAACTGGGAGGAGTGGTTGATACGCTGGAGGGTAGGGACAGGATACAGAGGGACCTAGACAAATTAGAGGATTGGGCCAAAAGAAATCTGATGAGGTTCAACAAGGACAAGTGCAGAGTCCTGCACTTAGGACGGAAGAATCCCATGCACTGCTACAGACTAGGGACCGAATGGCTGGGCAGCAGTTCTGCCGAAAAGGACCTAGGGGTTACGGTGGACGAAAAGCGGAATATGAGTCAACAGTGTGCCCTGGTTGCCAAGAAGGCTAACGGCATTTTGGGCTGTATAAGTAGGGGCATTTCCAGCAGATCGAGGGACGTGATTATTCCCCTCTATTCGGCACTGGTGAGGCCTCATTTGGAGTACTGTGTCCAGTTTTGGGCCCCACGCTACAAGAAGGATGTGGATAAATTGGAAAGAGTCCAACGGAGGGCAACAAAAATGATTAGGGGGCTGGAGCACATGACTTATGAGGAGAGGCTGAGGGAACTGGGATTGTTTAGCCTGCAGAAGAGAAGAATGAGGGGGGATTTGATAGCTGCTTTCAACTACCTGAAAGGGGGTTCCAAAGAGGATGGATCTAGACTGTTCTCAGTGGTAGAAGATGACAGAACAAGGAGTAATGGTCTCAAGTTGCAGAGGGGGAGGTTTAGGTTGGATATTAGGAAAAACTTTTTCACTAGTAGGGTGGTGAAGCACTGGAATGGGTTACCTAGGGAGGTGGTGGAATCTCCTTCCTTAGATGTTTTTAAGGTCAGGCTTGACAAAGCCCTGGCTGGGATGATCTAATTGGGTTTGGTCCTGCTTTGAGCAGGGGGTTGGACTAGATGACCTCCTGAGGTCCCTTCCAACCCTGAGATTCTATGATTCTATGATTCTATGATTCTATTAGTATTTAATAATGAGCTGCCATTTGATAGGTGAGCTGATTAAACTGTGTTTAGTTTGTAATTTTAAACAATTGGCAAGGTAATCAGAGCCTCTAAATGGGAAATCTGTATCGTTTATATATGGAAAATAAATAACTATTTATTATAACTGTTATTTATTTGTATTGCAATTGTGCCTAGAAGCCCTGGACCAGGACCCCATTGTGCTGGGCATTGTACAAACACAGAGCAAAAAGATGGTCTCTGCCCCAAAGAGCTTACAATCTAACTTTAAAAGAAGAGATAACAAGTTTCCACTTCTTGTAAGCTTCCTTTTTGTGTTTAAGCTCACTGAAGATTTCTCTGTTAAGCCAAGCTCTTCGCCTGCCACATTTGTTATTCTTTCTGCACATAAGGATGATTTGTTCCTGTGTCCTCAATAAGGCATCTTTAAAATACATCCAGCTCTCCTGGACTCCTTTCCTCCTCATGTTAGCCTCCCAGGGGATCCTGCCCATCAGTTCCCTGGGGGAGTCAAAGTCTGCTTTTCTGAAGTCCAGGGTCCATATTCTGCAGCTCTCCTTTCTTCCTTTTGTCAGGATCCTGAACTGGACCATCTTATGGTCACTGCCACCCACTTCTACTTCCCCTACCAATTCTTCCCTGTTTGTGAGCAGCAGCTCAAGAGGAGCATCAATATCTCTGATTCTCAGTTTCTCTGTATTTATAGTGGTGTTTCCGAGACAAAGTTTCTGAGAGGATTTTGTACATGTGAAGCACTCTGTAATTGTTAAATGGTACTTCACTTGAAAGTTTGGAAAATTACACCATTAGATCATGATTTAAAGGGTACCATGAAATACTACAATCTACCGTACTAGACTTATAGCTAATTTTCTTATATATTACAGCCACATCCTATCAGATTTGCAGCTTTCCAAAATATTGCATTTCTAGATTCTGAACCTTATTAGTGGGCTTGCATGTGTAGTTTTATTGAATTTGATGTTTGCTAATATAATGTAAGAACTTATTATGGTATCAAATTTTTAATGAAATTTGCAATTTTAAAAACTTAATCCATGTCCCCATTTCACTAGAGTCAGTAATAAGCTACAAGCATAATATTTTATTGTTGATTTCACAGTGCTCTCAGATTTCCATTTTATTTATTAATTTTCATTGCCACTAATATCTCATTCAGTTATCATGGTGTTTATTCCGAAACACAGAAGGGGAAAAAAATCTTTTTATCAGTTTCCAGGGAATTTATAAGAGTGGAAATTCTGGAGTCAGCACAACAGCTCAGGGCAAAATCCTGCTGTTATGCAATGTGGTCACATAGGAGGTGGGGAAGAGAGGGCTGCTGGCCATTCTATGACACTAGAACCAGCCTTCTAGTGCAGAGCATGATGGTTCCAGACAGCCAATGAGGGAAGATGTTGGGATGCTGCACCCCCATATGTATCAGATGCTTCACATTTGTGTGTGTGTGTGTAGGTAGAAGAGGGGCTGAGTTTGGCCCATATCCTTAACCATATACCATTCTACCTTGTGTTTGCAATGTTCTTGTGGGCATGATGTCTCAGACCTTCTTCCTAGTGCTCTCTTGATTTCACGTGATCTTTGATAGTTTCTGAATTTTATATTTCTTTCATTCTAATTCAATGGGTGGTTTCAGTAGATCATCCTGAATGAAGATTTTAGAGCTAAATTTAGAAACTATTTGTAAATTAAATAGGAATAATATTTATAATCAACCTTCAATGAGCATTTTCTAATAATTTTGTAACATTTACACATTTAAATTTTTAACCACAATGTCCTAGTAAATATTTTTATTTATATTTTTATTCATTTATTTATTTTTATTTTATAAAGTGATAGTGAAGCTTTAATGTAACAATTGAAGCTTAACAAATACATATATATATTTATTTAAATTTATATATATATATATAAATATTTGTTACATATATATTTGTTACATATATATCTATATCTATATATGGATATATATGAATATACAATACAATAAAGATCTGAGAGTGTGTTTCAGTACAGAATCTGGATAGGAATCCTACAGCTTGAAAAGTAAGAGAATGTGTAACATCTTCATGAGATGATAACACTCTAGTCAGAAGGGTTTTTTTAATTACCAAATCACTTCAAACAGTTTCAAAATGTAATGGAAACAATATGGTGTGACTCTTGATGTTAGCTTCTACAATTAGTGTGTTATTAATTAAACTCTCGAGTAATATAATAACTTGACTGTTGGAACCTCTCTTTGCATTTAAAATACATGCAGACTGTGGCTCCAATTATAAATAGACTATAACTCTAAAGGCTTAAAATGGCAAATTAAATTATTCAGACACAAATTGTTAAATTTATGTTATAGTCCTAAGAAATTATTTTAGTCTGTTTTTATTTTGTTTAATAGACTGTATGCAAAGTATTATCAAGCAACACATACATGTTCCAATACTATATCAATACTGCTCTATTGGTCAAATTTCTGTTACTACAGACCTATTTTATACACACACACACACACATATTGTCAAGTGTCATTTCTCAAGCCTCTACCTAGGTGAATTAGAACAAGTGGACCGAGAGGAAGTGATAAATGACAGTCTTCCTGCTATTCCTTAGGAATACCTTTAGAAATGGAGTGCTGAAGAACTGTGATTAGTTATGGCACATTGCAAGAGAACTTAATCAAAAGAGGACTGATCCTGCTTCTATTGAAGTCAATAGCAAAATTCCTACAGACTTCAATGCACTTTGGATCAGGGCCATGATTTGCAGAAGATGTCTGCAGCAGTCCCAGCAGCCACTTTGTTCTCTAGTATGTGATAATGACCTATATGTCTTCTATATCTCCAGACACACAATGAGCCATCATGCACCTTCATTTAAACCAAATGACTTGGTTAAGCCAGTGCTGTTTTTCTTATTGTTCACTAAGGGCCTGATCCAAACTCTACTGAACTCAATGGATTTCAATGGACTTTGGATCAGTTGCTGAATTCGCAGATATTACAATGCTAAGTAGTTGGGCAGTGCACTGGAATCTCTGAATCAAGGGTCGGCCGCAGAAGAGGGGACTAGATTTAGCCCTTCATGAATAATGAATTGCCATATATGCAACATGAAGCACGGCTTGATTGTAATCCCTCAGTAGAGATGTTAAGGTTTATTTACAATCTTTGCTCTGTGAATCATGAAGCCATGTTCACACACATTCACCCAGACGTCAACTACAAGTCTTGTCCACCCGTGTTCTAGCGGTTGATAGCCAAAGCTGGTGGTTTTCAACCTGTGGTCTGCGAACCTTTGTGGGTCTGCTAACTATGTCTAAGGGGTCCGCGAAAGGTTGTTGTTACCATGGAACAGTGGTTTTCATCCTGTGGTCCATGGACCCCTGGGGGTCCACAGATTATGTCTAAGGGTAGGTCCACTCTACCCGCCCGATTCGGCGGGCAGAGATCGATCTTCTGGGATCGATTTATCACGTCTCATCTGGACGCAATAAATCGATCCCAGAAGCGCTCCCCCATCGACTGCAGAACTCCTGCTCGCCGAGAGAAGGAAGCATTGTCGACGGGGGAGCCTGCCTGCGCAGCGTGGACCCGCAGTAAGTAAACTTAGTTTGATCTAGGAAACGTCGACTTCAGCTACGCTATTCTTGTAGCTGAAGTTGAGTTTCCTAGATCGATCCCCCGCCCCAGTGTGGACCAGCCCTAAGATTTCCAAAGGCTCCGCACCTCCATTCAAAATGTTGAGGGTTCCACAAATGAAAAAAGGTTGAAAACCACTGGCCTGAGTGAATCAGTAGTGACAGCAATGAATAAGCCCATCCCAGTCAGAGCCTGGCTCTTTCTCCTACCCTCTCAAAAGAAGTGAAAAATTTAACCCTAAAGCCGCTGCAGAACCAAAAATAAGTAACCAACACTTTTGTCAAAGCAACCTCCTCCCCACTTGAGGAGAAGGATAAGCTAGCAATAACTATTTATTAAGGTGTGTAGGGCCACAAGGGCACTGGCAATAGCTCAAGCATTAAACCTGTTGAGGAGGATATTAGCATGTGTGAGATATTTCTTTTGTCTCCCTCTCAACAACAATTTGGTTAACTAACTGGCAAATACAAAATCAAGCAGCTATAAGTCCGCTGTACACAGCTGTAGATATTCCTACTGCTGAGACATTTGCTGTGTTTGTTACATGTCCAGTGCTGGCTCTAGAGGTTTTGATTCCCTAGGCAAACTGGGAAATTTCTATCCCTCCAAGCCCATGGTTACTCAGTGACTAAACATTGTTCTGGCCCTAAAATATTGCTGCCCCATGTGACTGCCTGTTCTGACTGCCTTATACCCATCAATTCCTTTACTGCAGTGGGTTGGAGAGAAGTCTCACTGTAGAAAGAGTCCACAGCGCAATTAAGGAGCATATTTGTTTTGCTCCTTTCTGTGCTCTTTTGTCATGGATATGCCCTGGTGATATTGCTTAAGTTATAAGTGGATGAAAATGGATCTTTCAGAATATGATTTCTGTGGCACGTGCTGCCCCACCCCTTACTCCTTGCATAGGAAGGCAAGACCCTAAAAGCAGCAACCTCTTGTGGCTTGGATGTATGGAGAGAGAACAAGCCATAAAGAGGGCAAGCAGGAGAGTTCTGCACACTGTACAGCACAGAGCTGTGCTTCATGGAAACCCTCTTCAGATAAAGAAAGTGTTTGAGGATAATCCATGGAGGGGGTGGGGAAAGGACTAGTGTGTGCATACAGTGGTTGTATCCACTGGCAAAAACCTTTTTATTCCGGGGTGTAGCAAACCACAGCAGCTACTACATCCCAGTTACCAGAGGTTGTGGTAGTGTCTATGAAGGTGCTGTGCAACTATGCTCCACCCTGGATTTGGACTAGAATCTTGGTATGATTCTATCCCTCAAAGCTCCATTTACTCAGACTTTATTCAGGAGATGAGAATTTGGCTCTTAGACCTTAACAGCTCCACCAGCAAGACTGAAGTATCTTCACCAAAGAAGGGACATTTTCACAATAGAAACCATCCAATTATCTTGGTCAATACTGCTGCATCTGATGTCTTGCAAATTTGGCAGCCCAGGAAAAGAATTTCCTCAACTATCCTTTGCCATATTAACAATGAGAATGCATTAAATCATGTGTCAAGAAGGGAAGCGACTTGTGATTTTTACTTTAGGAACCTTGAAACCCTTTTGGTTTCAGTGGAGTCTATGATTGGTACTGTTTCCTACCTACAAGATGATCTGTAATTAATAGATAAGACTGATCTTTGAGTACTTGACACAGGAGGAAAGATGTTTAGCATGTTGTATTCAACTGTCAGCCTACTAACAGGGTATTATTTTCTAGCCACTAATAGGGGATTAAGTATCATTATTATATACTTTTGGGGATGTTTATATTCCAGTAAGAATGTACATCCTTTGCTCTAAATAGAGAGATCACATGCAAATTATTTTTTTACTCAATAAAAATGTGGTTGAGTAATTTATTCCCTTTATAGTTGCAAAGACTTTGGGTATTTTTAGATAATAAAGAGAGAAATGTTAACTTTCTTTTTTTCTTCTGAAATCTGATACCCAGATTTTCCAAATTTTATTCACACACTGCGTGCATAGATAGTTGGTTGGATGTCTAACTGGGGTCATTTCTGAAATTTCCACAATTACATGCATTAACTGAGCATATGCATGTATGTGTGTAAATTATATACATGGAATAATGTTAATTTCAATGGGCTCTGAATCATCAGGCCCCAAAGGAACTGCCCAAATATTCACTAATTTTTTAGCCTTTTTTGAGTTTCAACATTTTTGAATGCATAGGTTCCAAATGATTTTCTGAAAAACATTTAAAAATATTCAGAATGATTAGGCCATAACTAGATGGATCAACAATTCAGTAGGGAAAAGTGTTAGATTTTGTAAAGAAACATGAAAGCCGAGTCAAGAAGGTTACAGAAAAAATAACGCAATGAAGATCTAGGCTAGAAGAAGATGTTATAAACATAAAAGTCACCTAATTAAGGGATAATTTCTCTTACTTTGTAGTATTGGAGGAATAAATGACTGCTGAGGTTGAGTAGTCAACTAAGCTAAAATGGGGTCTTTAAGCAATCTCCAAACTTGTTTATCATGTGACAAAGCAATGGAGATGACTACAGTTATATATAAAAATATAACATTAAACAGTTAATAGGCCAAATTCGCTAGTGGTGTAAATAAACAAAACGCTATCGAGATCTTTGAAATTATGCCCACTAACGCCAGCAGATAATTTATCTCACTAAATTTTCCTCCTTCATGAGGGAGCTTATTATGTTTTGCAAAGGTATAGTGCAGAATACTTTGAATGGGGGCAGCTTTTTTCATATGAATAGTTATTCAAGAGACTGACCTAGATGGGAATAGAGCAATGGGATGGGACATAGAGGGTGAAATCCTGGCTCCATGAAGTCAAGGGCAAAACACTCATTGGACCCACAGGATCTATTGGAGTGTTTGTGCTATTTGTGACAGGATATTGTTTAGGTCAAAATGTTGAAGCTTAGGTGCCAACAATTTGGCTCCTAAATTCATATTTAGGCTTCTAGATAAAAGTAGCCTGCTTTCTCGTGAGTGTCAAGTAGTCACAAAACCCATTGCAATCAATAGTAGCTCCAGCACCTTTGAAAGTCAGGCCATTCTTATTTCCGAGCCTAACTTTAGGCAGACAGGTTTGAAAATTGTGGCTGTAACCTTCAGGCCTGTGATTGGCTGATTATTTGTATAATGATATACAGATTCGTGCTCTTACCAAGAAAATATTTCTTTCTTTCAGTGAAAGATAGGCTTCTCTTTTTTTACTTTATAACAGACGTTATTAATACAGTTTGGCCTGTACTGAGACAGTCGATCCCCTGAACCTGGACTCTGAATAGAAACTTTGCAGCTTCAGCTCATTTCCAGCTATATTTCAAAATGGTACATGCATTTAAAAAAATTAATCTAGACTCTTAATTGCTCATTGAAAACATGAGACCCCTTACTCACAGCGAGTAGTAGCTTGCTCTCAGAGCAAGTAAGAGTGGCATTGGTCTCTGACCAATTAGAGAATAATCTATTGAGTTTAAGTGCCCATTTAGACAAGGTGTTATTTTTTTAAATCACTGCACTGTTTACTGGGTACCATTTGAGTCATGTGGCACAATTTTTTATTTGTTTTTATAAAAGTGTTTTCATAAAGAATTCATACAGATAGAAGTTTGGAGACTAAAATTCTCGGTTCATGAGCCAAACAGAGAGACGAAAGGCACAACTTGTTTTTTTCCCTCTTGCTAAGTGTATATTTACCTTAAACCTAACCCCAAGATAGAAACAAAATTTTCTTGGAAAGAGTAAAGAAAATCTCTCTGTGAACTCCATTAACATTAGGCTTCCTTTAAGCAAGCACCACTTCATGTGCCAAACTGTGTGTGTAACTGATGCTGAATAAAGTCTATGTGAGCCTGAGCTGCGATCAGCAAATTCATTTAAGCACTCAGACTAATACTAAACCCAGGCGTTAACAGAGGAAAATGCCCTCCTAGAGACTCATTCCTTTGGAAAAACGAGTTATGCAAATAAGTGGTGTTTTGGTTATAGAACTTTTACATGGAAATTGGAGTACATAAGGGGGGTTTGATTAAACACTGACAATTCCCATGTCTACACATCTGCATGCTGGTGTATGCACATGATTAGGGAGATGAAAAGTTTTGCACTATTTATCGTTCAGAACTGTTGCACTCTAGTGGCAATAAGCACTATTTTCTATGTTCTGAAGTGATCGCTGATGATTACTTTATGGCATCAGGGCATTCTATGGAAACAATGGCCACTTCATGGACTGATGCGATATTATGAACACGGAACGACAATTACAACTCCATGCTTAAAGTTGCAACTAGGTTCCATTATAAGACCTTATTTAGCCCCCCATGTTCATCACACAAACACCTTGTAACTTTGACCAGATTATTATTTTGGCCTAAAATTTTCCAGGATTACTCAGAAGGCATTGGAGAATTTTTCAGCAAATTTTGAAGAAAATTGGTCATTATTTCATACTGGTTTTGAGTTACAGCTATAAAACCCTTAAACAAACAAACAAACAAACAAACAAACAAACAAACAATTACATAAACAAAATACCCAATGTGGAAAACAAAACACATTTGCATCCCCATCACTCAAACTGGCTTTTTACAGCAAGTTCAAACTTTTCCCAAAACTGCAAAGGGCAGAAATAGACATGGGACCAGGGGAGCCACTTTATTACCCAGTGGAACTGCAGAATGCCTCAGGGTAAGGAAAGCTAGGGTCTGCTGGTGATACCATGAAGCTCTTAAGCTCTACATTGAAGAAACAGGCAAGGAAGAGTCAGGGAAACTACAGAATTCCTAAACCTATCTAAAATTGCAGGTTAGGGAGAGACAAGCAGTGGGTGTGTCAGGGATCTCGAAGCCCCTACATAAGTGCCAATTACAAAAAAAATCAAGAAGCGACAAAGGGTCCTGTGGCACCTTATAGACTAACAGAGGTATTGATTAGTTAGTCTATAAGGTGCCACAGGACCCTTTGTCGCTTCTACAGATCCAGACTAACATGGCTACCCCTCTGATAAAAAAAATCAAATCTTTGTTACCCTTAAATTAAGGTTGCTAGTTAACATGTAAGTTGAAACATGTGTAACAGGCTGGCAATGTTTGCCTGGAACACCTCATTCTATTAGCAGGTGTTAATCCTGTTGGGAAAGGGTTAAATGGGTTTTGCTAACTCACTCTGCCTGGAATTTTGTTTCCCCATCAAGTTATAAGGAGGATGGGCATGGCTTTCTACAGAGACAGGATCCAAGATGTGAGATGAACAGTCTTGAGGTAGGAAACCTAGGAGCAGCCAAGCCTAGGGAGGAGACTTGAGCTCTATGGGTATATCTACACTGCAGTTAGACACCAGCAGCTGTCCTGTGTCAGCTGACTTGGGCTTGTGGGGCTTCGGCTGAGGGGCTGTTTAATTGGAGTGTAGATGTGTGGGCTCAGGCTGGAGCCCAAGCTCTGAGACCCTCCCACCTCACTCAAGACATAGTCCCAGAGCCTGGGCTGCAGCCCGAGCCCAAATGTCCACACTGGCCCGGGAGCTTGAGGCCTTAGCCCGAGGCCTGGGACCCCAAGTCAGCTTAGGGTAACCAGATGTCCCGATTTTATAGGGACAGTCCCAATTTTGGGGTCTTTTTCTTATATAGGCTCCTATTACCTACCCCCCACCCCCGTCCAGATTTTTCACACTTGCTATCTGGTCACCCAAAATCAGCTGCAGTTTTTAATTGCAGTGCAGAGATACCCTATGCCATCTTAGTGTTAATGCCTTTGTTATTAAAGTAAATCCACAGGAAAGGAGTAAGTGTTGACTTACACAGTGTGTAGGCTTTGTTTTTAACAGGTTGAGAAGTCACCTGCTCACAGTACATATACCAAGGAACAATGCAATTCAAAGGAAAATCTTTAAGCATTTTAAAATATGGAAACAAACTTTTTTTAGAGAGTAACAATTGCCAGGGAAGGGGTGGGGGGAGCAGCAAAGGATTTGGCAGTGAATCTAAAAAGTATTTCCAACAGCCATAAAAATGTGCCTCTCTTTTTTCATGCTATGTTACCTTAAATGATGTCACAAGCATAGGAGTTGAACCCGTATACATGGTTATGGATATTGATCTGTGTGTGAGAATATGATTGAATCCTTGAACTAAAGCCAATCTGTAGCCAACATGCTTTCACCATCTTGTATGAGTTCTTCCTGCTAAACTGTCCCCTGGGTTCCAAAGAAGTTAAGTTCCATATTTTCCAAAGTGGCCTTTCATTTTGGGTGCCAAATTTCAGACACCAACGTGGGCACCCCAAATTAGAGGCCATTTTGGAAAATTTTAGACCTAAGTGATTTGCCAGAGGCCACATGGTATATGAATGTGGGATCAAGAATTGTGACTCGGGCATTCCTGGACCCTAGTTCCATGTTCAGTCTGCTAGGCTGTACTTTTGGTTTAAATCCTGAATCTATTGAAGTCAATGACAACATTCCCATTGACTGCAAAGGAAGCAAGATTTCACTCCATATCTGTAAGACAGATTCTTCAGTGGCTTGTTGAAATTGAATTTACACCTTACACCTGTATTAACAGTATAACTTTATTAGCAGAGTCACTGACAAAATCCTGGGCATGGAACCTTCACTGCTTAGGAAACTCTAACTAGCAGAGAATGCTGCAGTACATATCCTCAGCAACACACACTAATGCAAGCACATCAGACCAGTCCTCCACTCCCTACAATGACTTCCCATAGAATATCAAGTCAAAGTCAAGATGCTCCATTGTCTGGGCGCAGGGTATCTAAAAAATTGACTAAAGCATTTAGATGAAGACCGGGGGTGACAGCTTTTCTCTTCTGGCACAATGGAACATTCTATAATTTGAGTAAAGCTTGTTTGTGCAGGGGACAGAGTTTTCTTGGAGGCTGGTCTGAGACTCTGGAATGAACTCCCACAAGAGCTAAGGACCATCACAAACCTCATCACCTTCCACTTTGAGTGCAAAGGGCATTTAGCCTTGTCTTCTCCAATTATAAACATACAGCCACGTGTGTGTGTGTGTATGTTATAAAAAGTAAATTCAAAACAAAACTCTCCAGTGCACATACTTCTCCATGGGGAGAGGATGAGAGTAGAAACATGTGACAGGTAGATAGCTTGATACACTCCTGGAAGGTGCTCAGATACTATGGTGATAGTGATGAGAGAGGTATAAGAACCTGCATAAATTAGACCAGAACAGAATATCCAAATGTAGATCCATGTATGTTTGTGGAGTTAGGGCCCAATCTTGATCCCAGTGAGGTCAATTATATTTTGAAATTTAATTAACTGGCATCATAATTTGTCCCTTACCAAATAAATTTTTTCAGGGTAAATTCCCCTCTACAGAGTCTTGTCCAAAAGCATCTGCAAGAGCTGGATACAGCAGTCACACCCAGATGATTATCCAGGTACTGAACCGAGTAAGCATTCTCCTTTGTCTTGATGGAGAATTGCCAGGAAGCCAACTCCGTTGAACATCAGTTATAGCTAAACTTATCTCAGTAGTTCCCTTTTTGTTACAGAACAACTTAACAAATGAAGGGTTTAATACTCAAGGTCCGTTTGAACTAGCCCATGCTCAGTGTTGAGAACAATGATTTCCAAGCAGTGGTGGTGCCAGCTTTTTTGCCGCCCTAGGCGGCAGCGGTGGCAGGAGAAGCTGCCGCCGAAATGCCGCCGATATCCCCAGCGGCCGAAGAAGCTGCCGCCAAAGTGCCACCGGGATCCTCGGCGGCTGCTTCTTCAGCCGTCGGGGATCTCAGCGGCATTTCGGCGGCAGCCTCTCCTGCCGGCAGACACAGAGGAACCTGAAATGCCGCCCCCCAAATCCTGGCACCCTAGGCAACTGCCTAGGGTCACCTAATGGTAGCGCCAGCCCTGTTTCCAAGCCACTGTATGACTTTGGGGGCAGGGAGGACACAGGATCAAAGTGTGTGCTGAAAGCAAGAGACAAAGACCAAGAGTCAGAAAGGGAGCTGTTTTTATGGCTATAGGACTGAAATATCTTAGCTGAGGATTCTGTGTGTAGCCTTGCTGGTTTTGCCATAAATGTTCAAGATAGAAAATATTTGTGTACATACCATGTATATAATAATACTTCCTTTCTCCCACACTTTGTCTGCTTTGCCTAGATAGACCGCAACTCTGCAGGATTATGCATGTGCTTAAGCTGGCATATTGTAAATCACCCCATTGAATTCAATGGGATGACTGACTCACAATGTCTGTAGTTAACCAGGTGCGTGTATCTTCGCAGGATTGAGGCTTTAGATTATAAACTCTTCAGGCAGGGATTGTCTCTTCTTACTATATATTTGTACAGTACCTAGCACAGTGGGGTCTCTCACTCAGTTGGGGTTTTTAGTTACTATAATAATAAACTTTATAATAATATAAAAGATTCTGAGTCCGAGATGGCTACCCTGGCACACGTGGAATTTGAACCAGTACCCTTGCATTACTATCATAATAAACTTTATAATAATAAGTAATAATAAAGATTACAAGTCCAAGATAGTTAATAAAATAATAATTATTATTATTATTAAGCAATTAGATGAGGAAATAGCCTGAGTTTGAATCACTAACTTCCCTTCCAGCAGCTGACCTAATCTAAAGTACCCAACACTATCATTCAGCAATTAAGTGACTTCAGTATTTCTTCTAACTTATTCATGCTATTTTGGTAGTGCCCCAAAGCCTCCATCAGGATCAGGGAGCCATGGTTCTAGGTGCTGCACAGTATATAGTTGGGTTGTTCATAAAAAAACTAATTAACACTGTTGGTGGCAGAGGCACTAACCCCCACCGTCAGCTGAAAAATGACTTCGTGAAAGAAAATATTACTTTTATTGGGAGTTTAAGGATAAATAAAAACAGCTGGAAGGAAAATATCTTTAAATATTGTGACAAGCTCCATGATGTTTCATTTAAAGTAAACATTCCTCTTGTTTCTTTTTAAGGACTCCAGTCTGTCGGGTTAAAGTCACCCTTTCTTTCATGTGGGACAAGTGAAGTTGAAAAGAGACTTTACTTAACACTGTATATTGAAACTGCAGCTTACATGAGCTTAGATTCAGGATAGTTCCCAGAATCCTTCATGCTCTTTACAATAATTGGTCCCTTAACTTGTGCTTCCTCTCTCACTTTTATGTAGCCTTCTAATTAGCTCCCTTTTTGAACTATGAAAAAGCATTTGCTTTCTGTGAATGCAGAGTTTGGCAAAGGCTCACAATATTTCGTCCTTGAATGGGATGCGTCTTCATTATGGAGACGGTTTAGATTATTAACAGAAGATATTATAAGCTTATCTGTGAATAGGGCTAGACTGTGCCTGGGCCTTGTGTGGATGGACAAGGTAAGAGGTCACAAGAAGCTTATCCCCACACCCCGCCCCTGATAACTCCTAACCAGGCAAGGACTAAGTTATAATTTAACTTCTTGGATTCTTCTGAGTGCAGGAACAGCTGTCTCCTAGCATCTAGGAACTACCTGAAAGAGGACAAAAGTAGAAGGAGCCAGGACTCTGGCTAGTCTCTACGTTGGTCAACAGAAATGAACAGGCAGGAAGAAGGGGAGCATGCAACAGCATAGACCTTCAGCCTGTACTGACCAGAGCTTTGGGAGAGATTGCTCCAGGGAGGAAGAGTGGTTCAAAGTAGCTCTAAATTACCCCCCCCCCTCCCCTAACACTGGTAAGATTCCATTGGGCTAAAATGACAGATTCATGAGATGGAATTTACAATTATTGGCTGGTTTTGCTGGTCCTCAGTCATTCTTATGAACTATTCTCTTCAGCTTCCCCTTTTTGGACACACCAGGTTTGACAAAGACCACCTGGTGGTCTTAGAGCATGTTTATTGTTATGCTGTTATGGAACAATACTGCTGGATCTTTAGCAAAGAAATCCTTTATCCAAAATGTTAATTAGTCATTGAAGTTAAATATTTGTTAAAAATGAGAAACAAAATACAAAGCATTTTAAACAATCTGATTTAGAATCCCTTCTAAGCTCAAATTCTCAAGTTTTACTTTCTAGGGAATTGTGATGCCATCATTTCAACAATTCTTCAGTCACCAGGCACCAAAGTTTTTAGTATAAGAAGCAAACAGAAAATAAACCTTTCAGGTCTTGGTCATACATGGGGGGGGGGAAAGGCAAAAGTTCTTCTCCCCCCCCCCCCTTACAGTCATCTGTTTGTCCATGAAATCCTTTCAGAACACACACACTTTTCTTGTAAAGTTAATACTTCTATTTAAAGTTGCTGTAAAATCTCAGTAGAAAATAAAACCTTAGGTTTCTTTTAATAATCTCCAATTACATGTTCAAAACCTTGCATTTCTATAGATATTTTTATAGGATCTTGTAGGCATTTCTGAGGCCTGTAATACCTGATCAGAGTGCCTTTCCTATTTTTAAATAGTATGGGTTTCTTACCACTCAGAATGTATTTTTAAAAGGGTAACAACAACAATTTAAACACAGTTTTAAAGGGTCTAGCTTTCAAGTCCATTGAAGACAGATAAGAGATGTTAATAAATGCAATCTCCTCACTATCAAGTTGCTAAGGATCTATGATGAACGATCTAGACAGAAATCCTGGCCCCACTGAACTCAATGTGATTGACTTCCTTGGAGCCAGGATCTCATCCCCAATTTTTACTACAGTATCTGGATGCCTTATCGAGTGCTAGATAAGAACCCAGTTTAATTCTGTGGTTAGCTCACTAATTGATACATAAGAGTGTATTTAAGGCCTAATGTGTACCCCCTTATTTGCATATGCAAATGAAAGGGGTGTGTCCAAGTTGTCCTCCCCTCCCTTTGCAAAGCGGAGGGGAACAATTTCACTTCCCACAAGAAGCCCCAAAGAGGATTGGGAGGGATGGGGAAAGGGTAGTACCATGGCCCTGCTACCCTCCCTCACTGGCCAGCTGAGCTGCCAGAGAGGTGAGGGGGAAGTATGCTGCGCCCCTGAAGGAGTGTAGTGGATGCACTCCCTCTGCACATTGGGAAGCTCAGGGTGAATCAGTCTCCCCAGACTTCAGCATGTGTTTAGCCTGAAACGGGAGCTAAAAATGGGGCCTTTGTCATTTAAAATAGGGATGCAGCATTTTTTATGAACACACTAGATGCACTGTATGTATAGACAGGAGTTAGAGTTATATAACACTTAGTAGCATGCTCGCCTCCTCTCTCAGCTGTCTAATCAGAGAGGTCAGAGCTTCCCCTTCACTATGAACAATGCCTTGGAGCAGCAGTCAGGAATCTGTCACTCCACAGCCACATGCTGCTCTTTGGAAAAAAAAATCTTCCAGGCTCCAGCATCAGAGCACTTGGGAGAAGAGAGTAGGGGAGAAGGGAACCCAACCACCATCATTTTTGGTTGGCATTGATTGCATCTAAACTTTGCTGTCATCTTCTCTAGAAACTGATATTCTCCATTCAGGAAAGCTAATAACCAGCCTGTGCTGAGCCCAAAACACAAATTTATTCTTCTGCCTGAAATGCACATGTTTTTGCTTCATTTGATAGCCCTGATGCTAATCAAAGATACATGTTCAGAACACAACCCCTAAAATAATTTGGCAACAAAATGTAGTTTCATAATTGATTCTTCAGTGAGTATCAGGTAAATGGGTGTCTGTCTCTGCCACAATTCATTTACAACTACAGAGGCACTTTTAGAAGTTGGGTGAAGAAAATGAAAAAAAAAAAAAGAAAAAAAAAAAAAGAAACAGGCCAAATCTAAATTAGTTTTAGGGTCACTAGATTCTTTTCAGAGAATTCCCTAAGACTGCAGTGGAGAAGTTAAATCTTGCTATGAAGTCCTGGATACAAAAGGCTTGGTTCTGTTCTTGGTTATACTGGTAAAAATGATGCTCAGTGGAGTTATGCAAGTGTAAAAAAGATTGGAATTTGGGCCAGATGGGTCTGAACTATGGACCGACCTGTCTAAATTTGGATCCAGGTTGGGATTCCAACACTCAATCCATCCAAAACTTGGATCCTGAGTTTTGATTCTGGCCCAAGTCTGGTTTAAAAAAAAACACCTCAAAATGGTTGGACACACAATTTGCAGTAACATTTAACATTTGAATCCCTTAGATTGCTACATCTGGTTTGTTTGCCTGCCAAACATAAAGAGCATCAGGAACCCTCCTTATAAATTAACTGAATACGAGTCAAAATAGTCTCACTGGATTTATCACCGTCATCCCTGCAAGAAGCCAAGAGAGAAGGGAAAACACTTTCTAATGGTCCAGTTGTGCCGTTAAGGCCCAGAGAATGGGGAACAGCCCAGTCAGAAGAGAAGCTTCAGTAAGAATTCCCCCCTCGGTTTCCTAGAATGCAGGGACAATGGGCACACTGCTATTCCCTCCATGGGCTACCATTATTTCTGCCTCTGCAGGTCTGGCCAGCTCTGTCGGCTGGTTTTGGAGCCATGGTCCCACCTCCTCCTTGCCCCCTTTGGAGTGGCCTGTATTCCAAGGGCACATAGATGAAGTAGTTCCTGTGCTGCAGGGAGTGCTGGAACTGCAGCTGTGCCCTATTACTCAGGTGGCTTCTTATGGCATCCTCTCCCCTCCACATCCCAGCAAGGCAGCTGGACACAATATGGCCCTAAATTAAGGGAAAGTGTCACTAGTACAACACATGTAAGGACAAGAAAGAGAAAATGTGATTCATAGTTACCGAACACTGTCAGGAAAGGGAGCATTGCAAGGCTCACAGTCTGAAGTGCAGCGGGATCTATATACAGCAAATAAGGCCAAAT
Source organism: Macrochelys suwanniensis (assembly GCA_033296515.1). Taxonomy (NCBI): domain Eukaryota; kingdom Metazoa; phylum Chordata; order Testudines; family Chelydridae; genus Macrochelys; species Macrochelys suwanniensis. The sequence continues at coordinate 25,240,275 of CM065781.1, read as the reverse complement.
TTGTCTGAAGATTGTCCTTAATTTGCCAACCCTTTCTGGAGCACTTGGTTCTAGTTAAGAAGACCATAACTCACTGTTAAAAATGATTTGCTATTGAAATATGATAAAATGGCTTGTTAATGCCAGGCAGAGCGGTCTGCTAATGTTAGTTAGTTATTTTATTTCAAGTCTAAAGTTTCTCACGGAAAAAAAAAAAAGAGAGAGAGAGAGAGAGAGAGAGGGAGGGAGAGAGAGAAAGAAGGGGGGGCTTTTTATGTGTTTGCCTTCACGGCTTTGGAGTGCTCGCTAATTCCATCTGTCCACAACAGAGCCATCGGAACGGCGAGAAAAAGCATTTCCATATGTGCAAATTAGCATCCAGCCTCTCTTAATCTGTGCAGTGCTCCTCTGAAGTAGATGGCGCGGATCGCTGCCAAACCCACTAATGGCATTCAAATAAAGGACTTTATTGGCTTTAACTGCCACTATTTTTTTTTTTTAAGATTTAGAATATGTCACCTTTTATTTTTTGTTCTGATATTGTCAATTTGTATTTCTGCCAGTAAACAAAAGGAATCCACAGTGCAGCTCTCTAATGTGAACAGGTTCCCCTTAAGATCCACTATTTTACTTTCTACGAAAAGATCTCCTTTAGATAATACACTGTAATCAACACCTAAAACATAGAATTTCTACTGCAGCCAGATTGTCTTTCCCTAGAAACTTCTTCCCAGTTCCTTTACCACTTGGATGGCAGAGACTGGGCTGAGATGTGAGATATCTTGTTTGGGATCCTGCCCGCATCGTGAGTTCACCATAAAAGGAATCTGTGTGTGTGTGAGAGAGAGACAGAGAGAGAGTTTTGCTTCTCCATTTTTTCAAGCTCTGGCCCATTAACAGCTGCAACTCTGAAGAGCTGGGATGCAATCCTGGTCACAGATCACTGTCCTACCTGACCACTGTGCTTCTAGCAAAGGGCATTTGGCATACATTTCAAATATTGAGCAGTTTTATTATTTTAAGAGGAAAATAAAAGAGGGAATTTAATACAGAGATTTAGGGTGCTCCATAATCAGGAGCCTAATAATGAAAGTATCCCTCATATTACTACAAGATCAGGCTATATTTTCACTCTTCAGTGTTCCTTCTACTGCTGGCAAGGGTTAGGTAACCACACCTGGTGCCTTGTGAGTTCAGATCTTGCTGCGAATACCACGGTTGCTAATCCTGACTTGACTGGTGGTGCCAGCAATAAAACCACAGTCTCTTGTGTGTAGCAGACTCCATATGTTAGCCCCCTAGTCTGCTAAGTCACCACGCCAGCCTAAATTTGAAACATTTCTAAAGTGTTATACAATGTTGTAATAATGTTTTTACAAAACAAAGGCTGAGTTACTGGAAGCCATATTCAACCAGTCAACATCTCATTGAAAGAAGAATCCTGATGGTTGCACTGGTGACACAGACACTATATATATGTATATGTGGCCACATTTGTGCCCTTTTTGCCTTCTGGGAACATCTATTAGATTAACCAGCAGGATTGCTCATATACATGTTCTGATTTTCAAGAGGCATGCTCAAAGACTCTTGGCAATGGATTCTTAAAGCTGTTTTCCTTGGAATATTTGCGCTGTAAACCTGATGATTATTATTTATTAATAATAGCACCTTGACATGCCCAGTAAGGATGAGGGCACCAGTGTGCTAGGTGCCGTACAAACATTGAATAGAAGAGACTAGAGAATAGAGGGCAGTCCCCGATACAAAGAGATTACAATAGAGATTACAAAGATAGACAAAAAACTAATAAGCAATGTGTAAATTATGCTCAGATAATCAGAGAAAAGAAACAATTCATCTAATTTAAGAGATCAAACACTATAGAGCAGTTCAGCCAAAATTGGACTATTGAGTGTCAACTACAGTAAATGATACTCAGAAAACAAAGTAAAATTTGTCAAATTAAGTTGCTTGTTATAAATTGTCCATTCATTTCTCTTTGCATTTCTTATGGCAAAGTCTCATAACTACCTGATCTCCATGTGCAAATAATAATCATTATTAAATAATGCAAGCAGTGTAATTATTAAATAATTCACCAATATTAATCATTACCCCATTTGAGAATACATTATAAGAAGACGCTTAGAACTCCTGGTCTCAGATGGCAACATTCAAATACAGATCAGAAACATCTATTTGGAGTCAAGATTTTGGTTTTGGCCATTGTAGTCATATCAACAAAATTCACATTCATTTGGATTCCAAACCTCCCTGCGATCCCCACTATACATACAGTTGAGGGATGGATGGATGAGGCTCCATGGTGTTTCAAAGTTATACAGATTTTTAAATAATCTTACATACTGTGACATTCCCCTCTGATGTTATCTGGACCAGTGATCTGCTAGGTCACTCTAATCCTGGACTCTGGGAGCCAGCCCTACCCTGCTCTGCTGTAAGAACCCCCACTCCTGGGCTGTTCACGCACAGCCTCTAGCATGTAAGCTGCTCCTTGGATTGTGCAACCGAATGACACTAGCCAATATCTCCAGTCCCAGACACAACCCTAGGAACCTCCATCTTGCAGTGTCCAGTTATGCCCGCTGGACACTGCAAGCTTATATGAGTTCTTCAATTTAACAAAGAAATTGATATGTACCAGGCTTGTTTATCCCAAGGGAAGTCTCTGTCACACTTCAAACCAAACATACTGCTTCAGGTAGAATAAACAAACAGATTTATTAACTACAAAGATAGATTTTAAGTGATTATAAGTCAAAGCACAACAAGTCAGATTTGGTCAAAAGAAATACAAGCAAAACGCATTTTAAGCTGATCTTAACACTTTCAATGCCCTTACAAACTTAGAAGCTTCTCACCACAGGCTGGCTGGTTGCTCTTCAGCCAGGCTCTCCCCTTTGATTAGCACTTCAGTTGCTTGGTGCGGTATTTGTAGATGTAGGTGGAAGAGAGAGGAAGAGCATGGCAAATGTCTCTACCTTTTATCATGTTCTTTCCTCCCTCTTGGCTTCGCCCCACTCCCCTTCAGAGTCAGGTGACATTACCTCTTCCTAGCCCCAAACTGACCAAAGGAAGGGGGGGGTGACTCACTCAAGAGTCCAACAGATCCTTTTGTTGCTTTGTTCCTGTGAGGCTGGGCTGGGTTTGTCCCATACTTGCCCTGATGAGATGTGAACTACCTCTCTGCCCTTGGAGAGTTTTTGCCTGGGCTTATTTTAACCCATGAGGATACATTTTCAGCCTCATAACTATATGCATGAAATTATAACCTATAACATTACTGTAACAACAATGACTATAACAGCAATACTCAGTGCATCATGAGCCTTCCAAAGTCACCCAACATGACAAAATTTGCATGGGATACCTCACAATCATATCACAAGGATGAACGTGGGGGTATACTGGGTGCTCCCCTGAGGTACAAAGCGTCACACATACATTAACTAATGTATCCCTTGTGATGCAGGTGTTATGATCCCCATTTTACAGATGTAGAAATCAGAGGCCAGTTGAAAAGGTAGGCCAATATATAATAGTATCTCTCACATCACATGCATTAAAATGAATGGGTTTGGGTTAAAATGCACAGGTCACTCCCCATGTTAATGGAATACAAATTCAGATTTATTTTATCACTCATACTTAATTATTTCTTTTCATTCATAAGGATCCCAAAGAGATATACAAGTTTGGTAGGTGAGTGTATTATACTAATGCATCATATTATTGTACAATATATTTCTTTTAAACATCTGAGTTAGAAATGATCTAAAGTCAGCAAACATTCTTTTTGAGAAATTTCAAAAATTTTCATTACACAAATGTCAAATAAATTCAAAATATTTCAACCAGCTCTGATATGAAACCAATTTCCATATTTATCATTTGCATTTGATGTTTAGGTGTCTGTGTTAATAACCTCACCAGTCAAGAGTCAGTGAAAGCGGACAGCATTGTAGTATCTGTATGACTCTCGCATTTTCAGTTACAACTTTTTCTACAGGTTCTCTTCCCCAGCTTTATGAAAGTCTTCCCTCCTCTCAAAAAACACCCACAAAGTCAGATGGAAACAATTCCAGAGCCTCACTTTTGCTCTGATAGAAGAATTGCTTTGCACTGATAGAATAAATCCTAATTACTGGGGTGTTGGCCTTTCTCCCAAATGAAGTTGATAGAAGTTTTCCAGAGCACAGACAGTTCTATAAAACACAAACATGTACGCACTGGTAAAAGGAAAAGAAAGGACACTATGAATCGCATTTTAAATACACCTCTCTTTGATTTCAATGGAGTGTGGATGATTTACACCAGCTGAGGATTTGCACTTGTTTTTAGTTTAGAAAAGATGCAATTTTATTCTAACAAGCAGTTTGTGAGGCCTACTTGATTGATTTAGGTAACTCCAGCTTTATCACAGCTTAATGTGTTCACACTACTATTGTTAAAGTTGTTTCAGCACTTCTATTATTACCTTCTAGTTCTGGCATTTAGCAGTTTATAATAATAATAGTGTTTTGTACTTTTATAGCATCTTTTTTTCCCCTGAGGAACTCAAACTGCTTATCAAACAATAATTATTCCTCACAACATCTCAGAATAGAAGATGATATTATACTGAAAACATTTTACCAATGGTCACATTCTGATCTCAATTTAACACCAGGGCACATGCAGAGCAACTCCACTGACTACAAATTTACTCCAGATTTATACTGATGTAAACCAAAACCTGAATCTGGCTAATGGTCCCATAGTAACACAAAGGTCATTGGGACTGTGCCATGTTTCTGTGTCCCTGGAACAAGGAGGCCCCCTCGAGGGACAGACCCTGGGCCCCCTCAAGGGACAGAACCTCTGGCTCCCTGGGGATCTTGAATGGCTGCTCCACCAAGACTCCAGGCCCCAAAGGGGCCTTTGTCGCCCACTCAAGAAGAGTTGATTATCTGTTATCACTGTAAGCAGTCAGCACATATGCCGCAAGAGTGCCCTTTGATGTAGTGTCTCTTCGGCCAACAAGGTAAGACTTCAAACCTGCTAAAGAGGGAGGGCACAGAAACCTTCCTGGTTCCCATCAGAATAGGACCACACTAGGTAGGAAGGTTAATGGACTTTGGCTGTGGCCAAATGTTCCTTTGCCAAGACTTGCTCCAATCCAAAACCCTCAATCCCAAACGGATGGTCCAAATCTCCTGCATATGTGGGGAAAGATGTACTTACCTGACTGCATCTATTCTTTTCCAAGTAGCTGACCAGGTGGGGAATCTCAGGGTGGGATTAGTGGAGCACCTTCCCTGGTGTGTAATCCTGGGTCATGACTGGAGTACCTCCCCATGCTTCTGAATAGAAACTCTGTGCCCCATGTTCCTGATTCTCAAGGGCCAAGTCAGTCCTGGGCCTGTGCTGTGGGTGCACCAACAGGGCTTGGAAAGAGTCTGTCCCAAGAAGAGGACCCCCTGGAAGGGACATCCTGGAAGGATGCCTATCACCTTCCTCCCATGAGTGAGACAGAGACTTTACCCGCCCTGGACTTCCATCCTCTAGATGATACCTTTTGATCTCATCACTGGGACTTCAAGCCACCAGGATTAGGTTGGACTTTTGACTTGGTTGGCTCACAAGTTTTATATCAAAATGGTGGATCACTAGGGAGGTTTGTCCTAGAAATGAGAAAAATACATCCTGGCACATGCACACTAGGGTCTCTAACTTCCCTCCCTGGCCAATGGACAATCCATTCCCAAGTGGTACCCCTTTAATTCCTACCTCAACTAGGTCAGGGAGCTGGGATCCTAAATCTTTGTCTCCTTCTTCTGGATGGAAAAATCTTCCAAGGCTTTGGCAGATTTACATGGTAGATCTGTTTTGATCATTGCTGGTCTGGGCAGTAAACCTTGTAATCGACCTGCCCTCCCTTCTGAAGGACCTCAAAGGATCCCTAACATTTGACTGGGAGTTTGCTCTCTGAATTAGGGAGTGATAGGAGGACTCTATTGCCTGGGTGGAATACCCTCATCCTAGCTAGCTCCCTTATTATACTGACAGGCCTTGCTCTGTTGGGCCTGGAATAGGTTGATCCAGGTGAAGCAAATGAAGAGCTCCAGCCTCTCCCTCATTTGTAGGACATGGTGAAGGACATTTGATGAGTGGGTAGGCAGTGCAGCGGCACACTGCCCATGAGGGGGCAGCCAACTCGACTACAGGTGGCTTAAACAGCCAACTGAGGGTTCCCTTCCACATGGGAATCCCAGGATGTAATCTCATTTTAGTTCCTATCTTTCTGTCGTGGTGTGTGTGTCCGGGCAGGAAATGGCATGGCCAGAGGCACTGTTTCTAGCAATCGCAATCGTGGGTTAGCAGAATAGCCTATAGGGGGCTGTTATTGTCAGGACAATTTAGAGAAGCCCTGAGGTCACTCTGTCTTACACAAGGGACTGAGTTGGCCCTTAACTGCACACAGGATTGGGAGATGGACAGGTGGCAGACAGCCATGCAAGTTCGTCTACTCAGGCATGCTGAAAATTCCAGTATCTGTAAGAATCTGGCTCATTCTTCTACTTTATAACTTGGCAAATGCTTTGATTTAGATTAGATCTTGGGTATTCTAATGGTTCATCTGGGAATATATTATTTCACCAAACTAATACAAAAAAAGAAAAGAACCTTGTGTGTAAAGTTGTCTGAGTGCAAAAGAAGCTTACCGGCAACCATTTTTTAGTACTTATCTATGTAAAAACAAATTAGAAAATTGTGAAAGTATATATAAGCATCTATCATATGGGCTCATCCCTTTAATCATTATATTAAAAATACATACAGAAGCCAAGATGAATGCCACATTTTTTTCATTTGCTTGTAATGAAAGGATTTACAGAAAAGAAAGAGGTGATGCATTTGATAACTGGCCTCTGAGTGGAGGTCTGACCTACTGCACATTGGCTGTGTCGCATTATTCACTGTGAGCTCTTGTGCTATTAAAATTGAAATCAGAGCAGAACTGAACTTCAAGTGCATCATTGCTTTACAATGACAAGAAAGAAAAAGATGCAAATAATCTCATTTTCTTTTGTGGCAAGTTGATAGCAGGTGATAATTCAATTAACTCCTTTTTTTTGGCAAGTCTTTGTAGGCTTGGTAAAATAGCTCAGTTATGACAGTCTCATTTCAGGCACAAGATAAAGCTTCAGTCCAACCCACTGAAGTCAGTGGGAGCTTTGCCATTGATCTCAAGAGATTCAGGATCAGGATCCTAGCACCATACAAGTCGATGGCAAAACCCCCGTTGACTTCCACGGGGCCAGGATTTCAGGGCCATATCCTGGAAACAGATAACCATGCAAATAATTCTACTAAATTCAGTAAGACTACTTATCTGAATAAAGTTATTCAAAATAAAGTGTTTGCAGGATTAGTAAATACTGTGTACCAAATCCTGGGTAGTATTGGGTCATACTGAATGACTTAAATCAAAATAAGGGGGTTTTGCTTAACAATTGATGGCATAAAGTGACCTAAATGCTGTTGCCTACCTGAAATCCTAATTGCTTTCAATTTGGCCAAACTAAACTACTCAGGATTTGGCCCCAGAAAATCTGAAATAAAGATTAAACTGTTCTGTAAGCAAGGCATTGGAGGTCAATTATTTTCAGAATTAAGCACAATGATTAACTAGTATTGTTCAAAAAAAGCACTTTGAGTAAATCTTTTGGATTATTCTGTTTCCTAATCCACTCCTCTGATTGAAATGTTAATATTATCATAGTCTAGGACAAAATAACATAATTGAGGTCTCTAACTGTTTGTGTTTACATTTTTTAAGATGGACGCAGTTGATTCTACTCGGGAGAAAAAGCAGAGTAATCTTAACTCTATCACTTGTGACTAGAGTGTAAGAATCAAATCAATTACTCATAAACACTTGTGATAAGATTAATTTAATTTTTTTCCTTAAACAAAGAGGGTAAATTAAAAGAATCAGCTTATTCCTTCCTACTCTGTAGTGACAAGATTAAAAATTAAATTTATACATATTTCATTTCTACATAATAAAGCCTTTTTGCAAAAAGAAAAAAAATACCACAGTTCATCTAATTAAATCAAAGAAAATTGCTTGAAGCAATGCTACAGTATTACAATTAGATGTCTGCCAAAAACCAGCCGTTTGAATTCTTAAACACCACTCCAATCTTAAATACAAAACATGGTTTTCATCATTTTGTGTGATATCATTGAAATATCAATTTCTTTCCCTCACTGTTACGTCGATCTGGGCTGCCTTACAGATTCATTACGTAATCTGTTCCATTTTATGGGGAAAGTAAACGCAGGATAGTTTTGTTTTATTCCCTGCAAACCCACACATGAATGCGAGAGTCCAATGCCATGGAAATGCAAATCAATTTATTAGGGATATTATTTGTCGCATGTCAAGAAATCAGGTTTCCATGTAATGCTCAAATAGCCCTTAGAATTAGACATGGTAAAGTACAGAGACTGAGGCACATGGAGTACTAAACATTGAAATCAATGGAGCTACATTGATTTCATAGAATCATAGAATCTCAGGGTTGGTCATCTAGTCCAACCCCCTGCTCAAAGCAGGACCAATCCCAATGTTTTGCCCCAGATCCCTAAATGGCCCCCTTAAGGATTCAACTCACAACCCTGGGTTTAGCAGGCCAATGCTCAAACCCCTGAGCTATCCCTCCCCTGACATTTACAACAGCTTAGGATGTCAATATTTGCCAGTCATAGAAGGCCTGACTAGGAAAGATTGCCTGGTGGATAGGTCACTGCAGTAGGATCCAGAGGGCCTGGCTTCAGTACTCAACTCACCCATGCTCTGTGAGACCTTGGGAAAATTAATGCATCTACCCTATGTCTCAGCTTCCCATCTATTAAAGGAGAGAATAATCCTTCCCTGCCTCCTAGGGGGATTGTGAGGCATGGAGGTATTAGTGTAGTGGGCGCTACATGAACAAAAAGGCTGAAATACAGCTAAGACTGGTTAAATATGGTGCTATTTTGCAATACAGGCAATTCATTTAAGCAGGCTTAGAGGTAGCAGTGTTGCGTTACAAATCAGTATGGACTGGTAAATACAGAAATGTACACTGGAAGAACTATGGTGGACCCAGCCTATTGACTTTTAATTTCAAAAAAACTCAAATTCCTAACACTTTGGGAACAGAAATAGTGAAAAAATAGTTATATTTAAAGATAACACATTAGTGATGACAAATATTCTGTGCCAAGACATTCCTATATGTGCATGATACTTTGGCTGTAGTTTTCATAACTGCACATATCCCCGCATTAATCAACCTGTCTTTCCTCTCTTTCAAGTCATTATGCACTCCCGAACAAGTAGCTCTGCAGTTTTGATTGAGAAATCTCTGCTCAGCTTCCTCAGATCTCATGCATTTAAACCTTTAGAAGCTTTTAGTGACTCCTGGTCAAAGGTAAAAAATTATATCTAAATTTCCAGGGAAGTTTTTCAATGACCATCTGATAATGTCACTTCAGCTGATCAGACTTAGAGGAAAATGCTCAAATTCCAATTTTATGCTTGCCTACACAAAAATCAGTGCCTTGCACAGGCTCAGGATCCTGAGAGTTTTGCAATCCTCTTTGTACAAACACATATGTTTCCAAAGCTTTCACTAGATATGAGACAGATGTTCTGTGTTTTGTGCATTTATCTTCCACTCTCCCCCATACAATCAAAGTTGCTTTGCAGGAGGAAGCTGTGGAGAAATTAACATATAAGACGATCCAGCAAACTGATTTGGGTTGTTCTGGATTAGGAGCCATAGGCAGGTTGCCCACTACTCTAATCAATTGAACAACTTGTTTGAAGGGCTCTGTCAGATACAATCCTCTTTGCTTCACTTTGTCCCCTGCTGCTTCTGTCTCACATGGGATTGCCTGCACAAAGAATGCCTGGGGGATCTATACTCATGTTTCAAAAGCAAACAGAACAGAATTGCTCTTTATGGGATACATACTCGACTATTGCAGTACAAAATATGTATAGGAGCTGCTCTTAATGATATCCAAAGCCTGGCCTTTGTTCTCCAAAGTCAAATGTCTCTCCCACTGGAAAAGGGAGAGGAAACTCTCAGACAAAAAAAAATAGTTATTTCACAGCAAACTGGAACATTTTTGCACATTTCCCAATTTTATTATTGTGATCCCAATGAGCAAATCACTTGAATTCAGTAAACGTAATTAACCAATGCCATTGAAAGAAAAGGGGGGTTGTAAATAGGGAATCTGTGCATATTCGTTATTTGCTACTGCGTATAATGTAACAGGGGAAAGAATTTAAAAGATATGGAAGGGTGTGAACACCACAAAAGCCATGCCAATTAATGAACGTGAGCCAGGATGAAACAAATTCATCAGAATAATTTCTTTGTAATAACTCATTATCAGTGTCTCAGTGTGGGTATGAGGGATTGCCAGCATTTTGGCCCCCTTATTATCAGTATCATTAAGATTTCGGTTTCAGTCTCTAATAAGTATGTGTTTTATTTGAGAAGATGTGATCATGTCATCTTGTAGCATGCAAAATGTACTGCATTTTGGGGAAGCAATAGTTCATTCCCATTAGGGCATGAATAGTTTGGTGGTAATACAAATCAAAGGCTTTGATACTGCAATGCAATGAGTTCTACTCTGGCACAGGATTCTGCTTGCATGGAGTTCATTGTAGAACTGGGGCATAACATTGTAAGTACACATGCAATAAATGGGGCTGTAAAGATGCCACGTGAAATGTCACTGACAACACATTGCGATGTCCTCAATAAAATATGCGTGAGGCAACTATATGGACCCACATTATCCTAGGAAGCTAGGACCCAGCTCTTTCTTTTGAACCTCTACCTTACACATTTATATGGGTCCTATTACCATAGTATCCAAGCACCTTACAATCGTTCATGTATTTAGAAAAGCTGGACGAACACAAGTCCATGGGGCCGGATGCACTGCATCCGAGGGTGCTAAAGGAGTTGGCCGATGTGATTGCAGAGCCATTGGCCATTATCTTTGACAAATCATGGCAATCGGGGGAGGTCCCGGATGACTGGAAAAAAGCTAATGTAGTGCCCATCTTTAAAAAAGGGAAGAAGGAAGATCCGGGGAACTACAGGCCAGTCAGTCTCACCTCAGTCCCTGGAAAAATCATGGAACAGGTCCTCAAGGAAACAATTCTGAACCACTTAAAGGAGGGGAAAGTGATCAGGAACAGTCAGCATGGATTCACCAAGGGCAAGTCATGCCTGACTAACCTAATTGCCTTCTATGATGAGATAACTGGCTCTGTGGATGAGGGGAAAGCAGTGGATGTGCTATTTCTTGACTTTAGCAAAGCTTTTGATACAGTCTCCCACAGTGTTCTTGCCAGCAAGTTAAGGAAGTATGGGCTGGATGAATGGACGGTAAGGTGGATAGAAAACTGGCTGGATAGTCATGCTCAACGGGTAGTGATCAATGGCTCCATGTCTAGTTGGCAGCTGGTATCAAGTGGAGTGCCCCAAGGGTCGGTGCTGGGGCCGGTTTTGTTCAATATCTTCATCAACGATCTGGAGGATGGTGTGGACTGCACCCTTAGCAAGTTTGCAGATGACACTAAACTGGGAGGAGTGGTTGATACGCTGGAGGGTAGGGACAGGATACAGAGGGACCTAGACAAATTAGAGGATTGGGCCAAAAGAAATCTGATGAGGTTCAACAAGGACAAGTGCAGAGTCCTGCACTTAGGACGGAAGAATCCCATGCACTGCTACAGACTAGGGACCGAATGGCTGGGCAGCAGTTCTGCAGAAAAGGACCTAGGGGTTATGGTGGACGAAAAGCGGAATATGAGTCAACAGTGTGCCCTTGTTGCCAAGAAGGCTAAAGGCATTTTGGGCTGTATAAGTAGGGGCATTTCCAGCAGATCGAGGGACGTGATTATTCCCCTCTATTCGGCACTGGTGAGGCCTCATTTGGAGTACTGTGTCCAGTTTTGGGCCCCACGCTACAAGAAGGATGTGGATAAATTGGAAAGAGTCCAACGGAGGGCAACAAAAATGATTAGGGGGCTGGAGCACATGACTTATGAGGAGAGGCTGAGGGAACTGGGATTGTTTAGCCTGCAGAAGAGAAGAATGAGGGGGGATTTGATAGCTGCTTTCAACTACCTAAAAGGGGGTTCCCAAGAGGATGGATCTAGACTGTTCTCAGTGGTAGAAGATGACAGAACAAGGAGTAATGGTCTCAAGTTGCAGAGGGGGAGGTTTAGGTTGGATATTAGGAAAAACTTTTTCACTAGTAGGGTGGTGAAGCACTGGAATGGGTTACCTAGGGAGGTGGTGGAATCTCCTTCCTTAGAGGTTTTTAAGGTCAGGCTTGACAAAGCCCTGGCTGGGATGATCTAATTGGGTTTGGTCCTGCTTTGAGCAGGGGGTTGGACTAGATGACCTCCTGAGGTCCCTTCCAACCCTGAGATTCTATGATTCTATGATTATGTTCACAGTAGCCCTGTGAGGTAGGGAGGTGATATTATCCCCATTTTCAAGATGGGGAATTGAGGCACAGAGAGACTAAGTGACTTGCCCAAGGTCACACAGAGAGTCCATGACAAAGCAGGGAATTCCACATGAGTGTCCAAAGACTGCAGCTAGTGCCCCAACCACTGGATCATATGTCTGCACGCAAGCAATGGAGTAGAGACAAATTGGGACGGAAAGGAAGTGACTGAGCACTATTAACTTAAACAAAGGAAGCTGAAGTTTAAACTTGGGCCCTCAGTAAGGTTAACGAATAAGGGGTAAAATCCTGGCCTGGCAATGGTAGCTTTGCTATTGACTTCAGTGGGACCAGGATTTCATTCAAGGATTTGTATTGTTCGAGATACAAAATGTATTTTATTTGGAGCAGGATGAAGTTAGATAGGACCCCACTGACATGTTAGATTTTGGCAAAATTCAAAAAACAAGACTGGGCTGAACTGAGTGAAAAAAAATATTTTCTCCTGGTTACAATATAATAACACAGGCACATTTTATGGATTCAGGTCAACTCACCCCCATGGCACTGATTCTGCTTAGTGCAAGGTTTCCTTCCAGAATCCAATAGCCAGACAGATCAGGTAAGCATGTTAAACACAGACAGAAGGAATATTTCTGGTTTCACATGCTGTTATATCCCTTCCCCCCCTGCCCCGCCCTTCTTCTTCAGGCTTAGTTGCTTGCTAATAAACTTCTCTCTTGATCCAGAAACAAGATGGCTATTCTGGCAGTCAATTCAGAAAATAACTAGCATAATACTCCACCAACATCTCTTTACCTTGTCATACCAAATTCTGTCATCCTTTTGGGGCTGCCAAGAGACATGAGGAATCTACAGCAGTAGCCTGTGAATAGAGAACAGCTAGTTTCTCTTAAAAAACGTACACCAGGTTCTGGAATGGCCCATGGTAATATTATACATGTTCCCTATTTTTTGTCGATCTAGGTTTATATCATTATTGCAAGAGTCACCAGATGGTGCTGATACACGTAAGCTTATCAGTACTTTTTTTTTTCCAAGTGTGCAATCAAACTTTTAGTCTTTGAAGAAATGTACTGTTGTTAGTCTTTCTATGCTGTAGTCCTTTGAGAGAACCCATTGCAGATTGCAGAGTTTGCTCTGTGCCTTATTCTCTATATTTGGAGGCAATTGTTGAAACAGATTAGCATTGGTGTGCAAGCTGATATTTTTCAAAGACGGGATTGCCTGAGTGCTGGTGTGTGTGTGTGTGTGTGTAAAGAAAGCAAGTTACATTTAAAATATACCCAGACCCTATGTCAGAGACTTCTCCTTCTCTGGACAGCTGACCTCCAAGGCCCTAGAATTTTGCTGCAACTCAGTAGAGAAGCAAAACTATTGTCAGAAGAAAAGGCAACAATATAAAGCCAAAACTTTGAGTACAGATATAGACGCATAGCTGCTATTATCTTGGCCGTACTTACTGGTACACCAAAGACCTGAAATGTACCAAGATCTTGTGCAGAATACAAAATTAGGATGTACTATATCAGCATGTTATTGAAGTAGAAGATCACCAATGACCCTCATCTCTGAACTCTGGTTGAAATAATAACAGATGCTGTAACTACTCTCAGCGAATAGAATGGCATCAAGGATAATTTAGCTCAAAATCTGATGAATTATGTTGCACTCAAATTACTATATGCTCTAGTCTGAAAATTATCCTCTCTTTTGTTGGGGTTACATATCTTCATGTAGCAGTGTTTGTGGAGTGAAGAAGTCATATCTGGTCTGCCAGAGCCTTTCAGGTAGAATTAACACACATCTCTACTGGCTTCCTTAATGCATACCCCAGACAAGTTAATGGAGACCTGTAACATATGTTACTCGAGACAGTGTCATGAAAAAGGTGTCTTTTTTTCTTCTCTCACATTCTGTCTCCAGAAGTCCATTTTTATTTAGGATACCAGGGCAGTTACCATCGGCTAATATCTACAGGGTTTTATCATTTGGGCAACTGTCCCCTTTGCCAGCTGCTGAAAGCACTGCTGAAGGATTGTTTTGGATCAGGATCCAACACACCTACCGAATCTGGAAACACTGCAGGTGACAAAGGCCTCTAGAATATTTTTGGAGTTAGAATGGCACTTGGAAAGACTGGAAAGCAATAAAGTAAAAGTGAACCATAAAATTTAGCACCTGAATAGCACTTCTCATGTTCAGAACACCATGAATATTAACTAATTACTTCTCACATATGCCCTGTGAATGTGGGATTTTTATTTCTGTTTTACAAATGGAGAAGACCACAGAGACAATGAAAGCTGTGATTAGCTCTCAGAAGATCCTGATTCCCAGACCCATTCTCTAACCTCTAAATCACATCTTTCTTGTTTAGGCCCTGCTTGAAGTCATTGGAACTACTCATTGCTTCACTTTAAGTGTCTAAGTACCTTGCTGAATCAGGGCCTAACTACTGTAGGCTAAATCCCACAGTCCTTTCTCAGGCATCACATCATTTGTAATCAAATAGTAGGACTGCTGTATTTGGCCTTAATAAAATATGTCTTTTTTTCTGCTCTAGGAAAATATTGAGTCAAAGAGCCCTTCAAAGTTTATGGGTCTGCTGGGCTAGCATGTTACTCTAACTTTATGCCAGCGTAACTCCCCTGAAGTCAGATGAAATACACTGGCTTAAAAGGGGAGTAATGTTGCAGTGAATCAGACCTGTTGTTTCCCAGTCAAACCTCCATGCACTCTTGCTTTTGAAAATATGTCCCCTCATGTTCTGATCAACCCTTCCACACTCCTGAAAATGATGTGGATGTCCCTTTGCTAAGCAAACTATGCACTGATAAGTTTAAGAATTGGAGAGAGCCTGGCTGAGAAACATCAGAGGAAATCTTGATGTCTTCAGAACTCCTTGTTGGCTTTTCATCACTTCTTTTCCATATGATCCTATTTGATTTGTAAGAAATAATATATTAACCTGTGTTAAATCATTATCCACAAGCTGAAATCTGGTCCTGAGACTCTGGTATATAAGAATCTCTGGTGTAGGTATAGTTGCCCATAATTTTTCATCTAGAGAGTACCTCCACTAGACATGATAGCATGCTAAATGAACAGGGTTATTATTAGTTAGGTCTCCTGTGAATATCAAGCACTGGCTTTGAAGAAAGACATGTAATGGGGGGAAAAACCCCAAACAAAACAGTGTAGCCTCTGTCTTCCGACATCTCTGTTTTTACTCAACTGCCATCTGAAGTTTTCTTTGTCTATCCTCAGATAACTGGCCAGCTGGCTCTTATGCATAATGTATGCACTGCAGCAGGACCAGGGGTATTTGGTAAGCACACGTGCGATGACTTGTCTGGGATCAGGTCTCCTGCATGTTCATGCTACATTAGTTTGTGATCTCTCTATATCTCAGTTGCCTCATGGGTACTTCCCACAATACATAATACTTTGAGGAGGCCAGGGTTGCCAAAAAGACAATTTTAACATCTTCCATCTGGGTGGAAGTATGATGACAAAAGTATATAAATTATGTGTTATTTTGTGGTCTCTTAGAATGGACCTGAGACAAATTTGAGCTAATGCAGAAGGTTGCAAAGACATAGTCTTTGCCATACTAGCATTAAATTTGTTTAACATATTATTCTGTCATTCAGGGCCCTACAGTGGTTACCAATTAAACCTCACATCACATATAAAATTGCAGTGTTGACCTATAAGGCAATGCATCATATAAGACTTGTCTATATTAAAGATCTTCCAGTTAATTACCTTACTAGTTGCACCCTGAGGTCCTGTTCAGCCTGATCTCTGTTAACCCATTTTGATTTGAAAGCATTTGAAAATTGTGCATTCAGTTGCAGTTCACTGATCATCTGGAACTTTATGCCTCCAAGTGTTTGCTAAGAGGACTATGCTCCTCTCTGCTGCAGGGTCCAATGAAAAGGGATGGAAAAGCTCGACAGATAGCTGAAGTAGATGGGGAAAGGAGTAAATGGAGCATGTTTCCTCAGTATCCTTCAAGCCTAGAGAAGCCCCTTCCAGGTTAACTCCATCCTATATGGAATGAGGGGAGGGTGTGCGTCAGGGACAAGAGGTAGGTAGTTCTGATAGCAGTTACATGCTCTTCTCAGGCTGATCGCAGATGCCATGGTTCTCTAGAGTGTGGAACCTAGGCCCTCTGCCTATTCCACACCAGAAATTCTATCAGGTAAACCACTTCTGCATGTACGATATGGCCCTAAATCTGCTCCCTCTCTTAATACTCATTTATTTTTTCTGACTTAACGCCTAAGGGTCTCATCATATCCAATTGCAGTAAAATCCATTTGAGGAGGGACACAAGGCCCAGCAAAATCCATCACGTTCACCTCACAGAGGCAGGACCTCTTCCCCAAGCATGCTTTTATGACTACCATGGCAACCAGGGGTGATACTCACCACCATGGCAGTCCTCCAGTCACATGACTGCAGCCGTGAGCCTGCCCTTTCCTTGGGAAGATTTTGCTCCGCACATCAAAACCAGCTAGCCAATCACGTTTATGGGAGGCAGGGAATTCCATCTTTCCATCAGCCTCCCACTAGCCCCAGGCAAATAATGCCCAGTTTAAAGTACCAGGCTGAATGACTGTTTACTATTTTTAAATCCCTCTTTATGTTATTAAACAATAATGTTAATAACGGAGAGCCCTCTTCCAAAAAGCTTACAATCTCAATGCTAGTTTGTATTTATCAATATTTATCTGGGACAACTGGAATCAGAGAACAAAAGATCAAAATCTGTTAAAGTGAGCTGAGGAGCAACTCTGTCCCATTTTCCTGTGAATGCTCAAGAGCCAGAGTTCACAAAAGCATTCCCATTAACTTCAGTGTTCCTACAGGACATACATACTGTGCATCCCTAGAGCCAAACAAGTGCTCTTCCACCTGCGTATATTTAGGCACTGAAGAAGAAAAACAACACAGGAAGAGAAGTGGACATCTGAGTTTGTGATCTGTCTCACTAAATAAAAAGAAGCAGCAGATGAACTCTTGTCAGATTATAAACAGGGGACCCTATCCTTTTCTAAACACACAATACACGGCAGAGTTCCCCCCCTGTCCTCCCCCGCACATGGGCGCACACACACGCACACGATCTGAGAGCATTTTTGAATATTTGGGTGGTATAAATGTTTGTCGCACCCACAAGCTATAACTGAAAGGGGTGAAATGGGGAAAAAAATATCCATTTTGGTGTCATGATAAATTATCAGTATCTTGGCTTCATGCCAGTGCAGCCAGCTTATAATAATAACTGGCTTAGGGCCAAAGCTTTCTAAAATGAGGGAGAGAGGAAGAGAGAGAGAGTGCTGCTTTTTCTTTCTTCAAAAATATTTGTTAATAATTTCGATATTAATCATACTCTATAGAGCCTAATTAAATAAAAGTGACTATTTTAACTTTCCTCTTCACTGAAAACTAGAGATGGGACTAAATGGCAGCATGTGGATTCTCAAACATCCTGAATCCAAGGAGGTGTTTAGACGTAGATTTTTGGTTAGGACCCAACCCAACTGAAAACTGAACATAAAGACAGTTTGATGGTGGATGGCATGAAAATAAGACAGTGTGTGTTGGGCTCATAACCTGCTGCTGTGCTGAAAGGTGGAATTTCTCAAACTCAGACAGAGTTGTGACCTAATGCCTCTGAAATTGTTTAGCACAGAAAAATACACCACCTTTCTGTAGACCCAATATTCTAAACTTTTAGAGGACTGGAATATCATAAAACAGGAACAACTAATATGAAGCTTGGTTATAGTTCATCTTGCTAATTTTATTATGGATGTAGCCAAACTAAATTCTTCATGTCAAAGGTTGAAACAGAAGTAAATTCCAGTAAACATAACAAGCATATAATAATTCCCCACTTTTGTTTCACTTTCCTTAACCTCTTCCTATTTGTCTGTCTTTTTCTAGAGTAAGTTCTTTGGAGCAAGGTGCATCTTTCTTGATTTTTTGGAAAGCACACAGTGGGCACTACCATAAATGATAATAACGGTAACTGAAGGGGCATTCATATTCCATACCTTTGAGTATAAGATGGAGCATAAATTAAAAAGAAGAGCCGGAAACCATGAACCAGAGCCGAGGGTCAGTTTAATCAGGGGACGACTTTGTCCCATTATGATTGCTAAGTAGCTAATTAGGACTTAAGGGACAGATTTTGGAGACTTTATTCACCCCAGAGAATAACTCCTAGAGAGGTTCAGTTCAGTCTAGACAAGTGCCCAACTGTTTGGATGTTTATGTACTTGTGCCTAATCAACTTCTACCTTCCTTATTCTGGGACTGACTGGATTGTGTTTCAAACTGGTCCTGGCTCACAGCATAGCTGGATCCCCCCAGTCACATGTCCCTCCTCCTCCTTTTCCTTGCTCTTCATGCCAGGGTCTGTGACTTGGCTCCTCGGTGGTATCCACAGTGGTGTATGGGGTGGGGATGGTGTTGCTTCAATATATGGCATGCAGATCTGTTTAAAAGGAGCAGGTCTATGGCTTGGCTTGGATCGACTGTTGCCTCCCTGGACTTCTGATACGCCTGCCGCAGTCCCTTTGCTTTCATGTGGCATTACTGTAGATCTCTGTCATACCCCTTCTCCTGCATCCCCATGCAATCTACTCAAAGATATCCATGTTTCTATGGCTGGTCGGTAGCTGTGCGTGCACAACTTCTTCACCCCACAGGCCCAGGAGATCCAATATCTCCTGTCTACTCCAGGCAAAAGTGCGTCTGGAGCATGTAGCCAACGTGGTCCACTGGGACGTTGAGGAGGACAGTGGAAAGCTGCTAGGTGTGCTTGCCAAACCGGACAATCAGGAAAAAGCATTTCAAAAATGTATGGGACTTTAAGCGGGGAAAGGGACTTCCAGTCTCTGTGACCCCTGGGCAGTGGAGCTCATAACTGTGAAAAGAGCAGTCAGTGTTGGACATTGTGGGACAGCAGCTATAGGACTGTTAGGGTCAACACAGCCAGTGCAGTGTCTACATTTGGGCTGCATCAACCTGAATTCATCAACCATGGCTCAACATCACTCCGGGAGGTAGAGTTACTATGTCAGCATAATGGAAAGTTTACATCAGTGGGAGACAAATTTAAGTGTAGACACATGCACAACTAGGTTAACCTAGTAAACATTAACCTAACTTTATAGTGTAGACCAGGCCTGAGACTTCTGCTTTAATGCTAAACTCTGCTTATTGTATTGTTACTTCATTTACCCAATCCTATTCTTTCCATTTGTCTGTTTCTTTCACCTCTTGGGTCCTACACAACACCATGGTTATAAGCTCACTAGGGCAGGCACTGTCTTCTTTGCTTTTTGTTTGTTCAGTGCCTTGGTCAATGGAGCCCTGATTCTTTACTGGGTTCATAAAGTCACTGTACCTAATCATCATCATCTAAATTTTTTCACCCTTTTCAAAAATGTTCAGTTCCATTTTTGGCCAAATGTTGTGTTCATCCATCTCTAGTAGGCAGGTCCTGTAAAAGAAAGAAAGCTTGTATTCCTCAGGGCTTAAAGAGAAAGAACCATGCAGTATCTCCATCAGCTGATAAATGGTGATCTTTAAAATGTGACCAACTGCAAGTTTCACACCAGATAGAATCTGAAATAATTTCCCTTGAAATCTCATTATTTCTGGAGAAGAATTTCTTTTATGTGAAAAGCGTAAAAGGAAGTTAACATATTGGGTTTTTTTGGTGGAGCCAGTCCAGACAGTTTGGATTGATAGCTGAACTGCCATGCAATTTGGGATGTTCAGATCTGGACTTCCTGGGCTTGACCATTTCACATTGGAGTTAATGGTAGCTGTGCCATTTATTTAAAATGAGCAGGATCAGGGCATTAGTTTGGTCTATTATAAATATAAAAGCAAGCTGAAAAGTTTGGAACATTATCCGAACTTCTCCAAAATGTGGAGGTGTTCAGAGGTGGTAGGCATGGTCATAGTTTGTCTCCGTTTTGAGCAATAAATATTTTTCATCACGAAGTTGGACTCCAGCAGCATACAGAATACTGGTATTGTATATGGACTATCTGAAGTTAAATGCAAATATATTTATTTAAATATTAGATATGGGCATGGATCTGGTAAGAGTTCATTACAAAAATCCTCCCCATTTTGTAGACTAATGGTTAGATTGTGGCTCAGTTTGCACAGAAGTACAAGAGAGTAGGAGACATAAATTGCCCCTTACTCACTTGTGCTGGCTACCTGGATCTGGATCATGGGTAGCAGTTCAGGGATGACAGATTTCTCTCCTCCCAAACAAAAGTGGATGGGATTGTACAGGGAGGTGGCCTTGGTTCCACCCCTTCCAAGGTTGTGTAGCTTCTCTGGAGCACTGGACGAAGTACACTGAGGTAGGCCTCGTGCAGCGTGCTTCTCCCACAGAGCAAGAGGAAACCTCGGGGTATTTTGTGACTGACAGAGTCGGAGTATGCTTCCTGTATTGCTCTTGGGGCTTCACTACAAGGAGGTGTCCCTTCCTCCGGGCTTATGGCAAAGTCATAATTGAGCCCTTAGTTAAGAAAATACATTTCTGAAGGAAAGCAACCGCTCAGCCTAGATGAGTGAGTTCTCCATGTAAAAATTGTGATTCCAGTGGTGGCTGGTGCTCATTATATAGTGTGAGATCACAAATAGCAGTTTTCACACTTGCCCATCTGCCGCCAACTGAATCTAAAGAGCTGGTGAATCAGACACTTACAAGAAGGTGGGTCGTCCCTCCCCCCCCCCACCATTGGAATGTGTTTTGAAATTAAATCCGCACGGTACAAATAACAAGGTGGTGCCGATAGCACCAGACAATGTGTATAATGCTACAGACATGAGGGTCAAGGGTCCTGGTCAGGGAGCATGGCCCTTAGTCACTGCATCAATGAAAGCGGATTCCTCCCTCCTCTTTATGGTGTGGCTTTCAATGTCTGGAGAGAATAGTCAGAGAAGGATTGTTAAGTTGGGGGAAGGGAGGTAAGTAATACAAATATGGTGAAAAATATTATTTTAGTGCTTACATATGGTACATTTCTCCCTCTCCAGCTACATACATACATTTTCCATTTGCTATTTGTAATTATGGCTTTGGCTTTACAATGTATTCATCAGTGACATTGTGATCCTTTTGTTCTGCTGCATATTAAAATGGATCAGAAGAGAGATTCAAAAGGTCTTAGGTTCCCAAGAAGAAATATAATAGGGGTAATGCATGGCAAGAACAGTTTCTGCTTTCTTCAAAATAGGAATAAATAAGAGAGATATGGCATTACATGTTGTGTACAGTACGATACAAAGTGTAAGACTTCCTTATTCACTGTGCATACTAGCTCTCAACTCAGTTTGTGTTTTGAAAAGTTCCCTGGATTTAAGATGTAAAATAGTTAGTGCTTGCAGAGTCATTTTGTGTACATTCTTTTTGCTGGGGGCTGTCTCAGTGCAATCCATTGGGGTCATTCAAAAATATTTTTGTTTGTTTTTCATTTCCACTTTGAAAGTACATTTTCTGTATCCATGGAACTAATCAACATGAAATATAAATAATTCTATTAGGGCTCTACAACATATGACGGCTGTTTGACCCTGTCACTGTAGTGCCTCTTACTGTAGAAAAGAGACAGGACTATGCTGCAATGAATAGAAAGGGGGTTCTTTATTTCAGCTGCTGGACACACACAGACCCTTCAGTTCTTCCTGGTTCTCTAGCTGCCAGACTGATTAAAAGAGCCGGTGCTCCCAAGTGTCACCATATAGGGTGTTCCTAATTCCTGTTCTGGACTACGAAGTCATGGAATTAACTTCTTCATACACTACAGTCAACAGACTTCAGCCATCCCATGGCTCAAGCATCGCTTTGATGTACCGCCTCGCTCCCATGACTAACTCCTTGTGCTAATGGCAGGATAGCTCAGTGCTCACCTGGGATTTGATTGAATTCCCCGCTCCTCCACGGATTTCTTGTGTGACCTTAGGTAAATCATTCAGTGTCTCTGTGCCTCATATCCACATCTGTAAAATGGGGATAAACAGCACTTCCATATGTGCCAGGGGCATGGTGAGAACAAAATATGTTACAGACAGTAAGGTGCTCAGATCCTATGGTCAGGAGAGCCATATAACTCCCTATGATAGATAGATAAAGGATCTTGCTGTGGGGTAACTTCTTTTCAGAGGGTTTTTTTAATTGGCATCACATACTTGCAGGCAAGTCTTCTTTTCCCCTCTCCATTTGCTAATTTTGATGTGAGCTTGGGAGAGATTTTGAAATAGTGAAAAAGAAAAAAAGGGAACCAAAGAGAGTAAGGGAAAGGTGAGATCAACTGATACTAGTTTGTCTACAGTCTGCTGCTCCTAAAAGTCCTGAACCCGCAAAGTACTTAAGCATGTGTCTATCATTGAGCATGTGAGGCATCCCGTTAAAGTCAATAGGTCTCATACGCTTAAAGGTATCTATGTGCTTAAGTGCTTTGCTGGATCAGGGCCATGGTTATCAGGAATGTTAGCAGTCTGCCTGCCAGTCATCAAGAGAGCAAGCATTCAGATATTGGATAGTGAAAAGTAAGGGAAAAGTTATTTCATTCCTTGCATTTGTGTCTTTTTGAATTATACTTACTTTGGGTATTTATGTTAAATTAATGTTGCTGGCTATATATTGTGGACATTGTGGTTAAATAATTAGTGTTGTCTCGGTTGTTAGCTACTTGTTATTATTCGCTCTCGCTTCGTTGTCTTTGTCTTCTCCCTGGGAAATGTTGACATCTCTCTGCAGTGGGCATTATGGACCTTTTTATTTTAAAGGAGTCCCTCACATGCAGTGGAGGCTGGTAGGCTAAATGGAAAGAAAACACAGCAACGGGCATTAAGACCTGCTCAACAGGAGACAAACTTTAGCAATGCAAATCAAAACAAGGGGACATATGCAAAGACTCCCCTGGCCTGGGGACCAGCTCAACACGAAGAGCTAGGCTGGTTTGAAGCCAGCCAACCAGCAGGCCTGCCCACCCACCTACCTATCTTCTCCCTCACCTCTTTCCTTTGTCACTAGCAGTCTCTCTTATAGAAACACCTGGGCAAGGGAAGGGAAAGAAAAGTCTGAGTTTAACCCTGTGGGTACTAGGGATGAAGTAGTACCTTTGAAGCATGCATGCACTTACACTTAGGTAACAACAATTACACGCTCTTGTGTACATGCAGTTTATATTTTTATACCTAAGTCTTCTGCTTTTATATAGAAAAAAATACCCATTGTGACTTTTTTGGTACAGGCACATTCACTCTCTTTCTTCTCTAGAGACACTTTCTCTGCTGACTTATCTCCGGATCATTTGCCATTCTTGTGGTTCGGTTACATCACTCTGAGTCACACAACCCAAACCCCTTTGTGTAGGGAGCACTGGCTACAACTTCCTTGAATGCTTATCTTTCATCATTCTGTGTATGGTATGTTTTTCTGAGCTCTTTTATGTACTTTTTGAAATAGAATTTCCCATTTGAGGAGCTGCAGAATCAGACTCATGGTTTGCAATCTTGGTAGATATGGTTGCTGTGCTGGTTGCAACCTCTTCAGTTTCAGGCAGCAATCTCCATTTTGGTTCTGATTTTCAGAAGGGCTCTGGGCCAGAATTTTAAGTGCTCAGCACTCAAAGCAGCGGCCAGATCTTTAAAAGAGCACAATGCCCAAAATGCGAAGCAAATCTGAACATCTGGCCACTTATTTTTGTGAGTAGATGGGATCTGAGCTCTTCTAAAAATATGACCCCTTTATAAAAGCTGAGCACTTCTGATAACCTTTCCCCTCATGCCAACTCTTGCTATGTAGGTTGTTTGGGTTTAAAACTGAAATATGGACCAAAGCCATTCAAGATGGGCTACCTGGGGGTCTCAACAGCCTTAGCGGCATGATGCCAAGGAGGCATCTAAAGAAAGGTCATAGAAATAATGTAAGATGAAAGAGAAATTACAGTGTTTGTTTAACCCTTTAACTGATCCAGATTTGCACAATACTCATGATCTACTGTAGCAAAGAATTCATGTGGTTCAGTGGAGCTGAACTAAATGTGAAAGTGATTCACTGATTTTTAATGGGCAAAGTCAGAGTTCGAGAAGAGAAGGTAAATTCAGAAATGCAACATGCAGATTAACATATTAGCCTGTAATAAAAGAACTGACACTCTTACGGGACCTTTTTACTTATAATTGGAAGCTGGTTATCTCTATTTTGTTTTGTACAGTGCTTTGACAACATACAGTGTTATAAAACAGTGAAGTATTCTTGTTATAGTCACACATGCTGCCCAGAGAAAATGTTGCGAGGAATTTCTCCGTAATGACATTTTGGGAGATTAGTGATGGGATGAGTAGCAAGTGAAATCTTTACTAAGGGAAGGGCTTGATTCAAATCAATATGGATTTCCCATTATAAGACCTGATTTTTCTCTAATTTACACTGGAACAAATCAGATGAAGTCTATAGAGTCACACCAGTATTAAACTAGCATAAGTGAAAGGAGAATCAGATCCATTATATTCATTTTGTAGATAGGCTATATTTCAGGGAGGAAATATGATCTTGCGGCTTAGCCCCCGGATTGAGGTTTTGGCTCTGTGTTCAGTTCCCAACTTTGCCTCCAGTCACTGAATCTCTTTGTGTCTTATACTCAGAGTTTGTTTGTATGTTTAACTGCTTTCTCTTACCCTTTGTCTGACTTGTCTATTCAGTCTGTAAGCTCTTCAAGGCAAGGACTGTCTCTTACTAAGTATTTTGACCATGATGTTAGATAAGGCCTCTAGGTGCTACTGGAATACAAATAAATAATAATGGGAATGAATTAAAGTTGGTGAAGAAGGTGGTTAGGGAAAAGATGGGGTGGGAGGAAGAATTTTCACCTGGAGAGTGAATTTCTTGAACATAACCTATGTATCAGTTTTGTGTGGTATCTTCATTCAGACCCAACATCATTTTATTTGCTTTTGCTTTTGTTATTTCACTTTGCATAAAGAGATCTTTGTTTCCCTTGACTCTCTGACACTGCAGTGCATTGCAACTGAAAGGATGGTAAAGGGATAAACAAGTATGTCATGTTACCAGCGGCTGTTGGAACAAGCTTAAACGGAAAAAAAAGATTGAAACCTTTTTTTAAAAAAAAAGAGAACCATCAAAACTTTCATCACCACTTTAAACAGGCAATTTTAAAAGTGTTTGAATTTATCTTTATTTGGTTGAACATATGCTATCTGCTTCAGAAAAGAAAGTCCTTTTCATGTATCTTAAAAGCCTTTTCCCCCCTGAATATTATCTCTCTTACTTTTGTGAAACAATTACAATTTTTAAAGTGCAGTTTGCCTGTGCTTTTTTTTTAAGTCAGAAAACAATTATGCCTTGATGCTTCAGTCTGATGAATTCCCATGGTACGGGTGTTTTAAAAAATTCCTTTCCCCCCTTCCCTCTAAAATATTGTATCAGAATTTTGAACAAATATCTTCCTGAAACTGAGTAGCCCATTGTAACACAAAGGGAGAAAGTGAAATGCAGAAGCAAGCTAATATTCTCTGTCTTAAAACATTGTTTTGTTTGATGGAAAAACCCAAACAAATGGGCTTTAATCTTTTATTATTGTTATATTTAAATAAGGCCTGTCAGAGTTCCCATAGACCTTTTTATATGACTGGTAATTATTATACTAAAAAGCCTTATTTCAGTGGCCATATAGACTCCATCAGGAATCACCTGAAGCACACAGTACCAGCTATGTTCCTGCCAAAGCCGATATTAATTAATGGTGAAAATTTGGTGCTGACTGAGACCTCAGTCCTAGGGCCTGCCCAAGCTCTGATCACTGCAGGACCCAAGGGATTGTGGCAAAGTTAGTTTTACACCACCATTATGTCCTTCTGATCCTGGGGCCAGCTGGAAGACAGTTCAGCCTCTGATGCAAATTAAAGCAGAGCAGCTTTGGTATATTATTGACACAGTGAAATGAAATTGCAATCAGTTATTTATACCATACAGTGAAATAAATATCTGTCATGGTGCAGTACTATTTCCTGCTCTTTTACGATTTTCAGGGCTTGTCTACACACAAGTTGGCACCATTTTAACTTAAATCAGTTAAGTTAAACAAGTGCAGCTTTTGTGTGTGGAATCTTCTGAAACTATGTATAGATTTAAAACTGGCTATATTGGTTTAGCTTGCACCTGTAAATTTACCAACACTAGTTGGACTGATATATACCAGGTTTAAACTGGTATAAGAATGTTTTCACATGAAGTTGCCCCAGTTTAACTAAATTGGTATAAAATCACACTATCAGTTAAGCCAGTACAGTTTTGTCCGTAGGTGAGGGTTGTCATCTCACCCCTCCATGGCTGCTCAGAAGGAAAAGAGGTGTATAAGATTTCTGCCTTTCCTGACTGACTGCTTAAAGGGATGTCTGTATGTTCCCTCCTTACCCAAAACTTGGAAGGACGGGGAGGAATCACAGTATCTCTTTTCCACTGGGTTGCTGCTCCCTTATGTGTAAGCTAGAATCATACCCATGAACTCCTCAAATGCTTCATGTAGGACCAGAGCAGTTGCCTCTGGTTCTTAATGTACAGGCTTAATGTACACTGACCCAACATAAAACTCTTCTACTGTAAACAGCACTTAGATTGTTGAGTGAAAGATGATATAGAAAACTCACTAGAGAAAGGTGATGCGGTAGAAGGTAAATTTCTGCTACTGCAGCATTTGGATTTTTAGTGAAAGATACGACTCCAGATTCATAAGAAATTCAAAGAGAGTTTATGACAGGAAGCTTTTAGGAAGATAAAGGCCATTAATATATATACACACTTAAAAATATAGCAAAATAAATCACAAATGTCAGATGTCAAATAACGATTATTTGAGCTACAATAGCTGATCACATGTATGCATTCTCCAGAATTGAAATATCAAAATAAGGCAGTGTGACTTTAAAAAGACAAAGACATTAACACATTGCAGTTCCGATGAAGCAGAGTAGAACAAATCTGATTGGATGCTGGTCAGTTTGTGCCTGATGCCTAATCGAGAGCTTATTTTTTACCACAGTCCCCAGGGCACTGCTTTATCTTCAAAGCTTGAGCCAAGAAAATTCACATCTTTAACTTGTCTGCAGGCTGTTTTTTTTTTTTTTTTTCCTCTCCAGTTCTCCATCCTGGCTCATTTGAACAATCCTATTTATCCCCAGTCAAGTGCATACATGCAAACCCCCAATGAAAGAAAGCAAATATGAAATAAAAGAAATGGAGCTCTTTAGATCTACACCAACATACTATTCTCAGTCTGGCTTCTTCTGCATCTTTGTCAATATTTATTGCATCCACCAGGTTTTAATAAAGGTAGTTTTGATAAAGTTGGTTCATAAACAGGGTTGGGCCAGCAGGAATTTACCTAAGTGGCCACTAAATTGCACATACAATGGCTTT
The DNA here is from genome assembly GCA_033296515.1 of Macrochelys suwanniensis. NCBI lineage: Eukaryota > Metazoa > Chordata > Testudines > Chelydridae > Macrochelys > Macrochelys suwanniensis. Next base: position 25,212,236 of record CM065781.1, on the reverse strand, counting down.
TAGAGTTTCTGGGGGAGCTTTTCAAAGGCGCAAAGAAGAGTGAAGCACCCAAGTACCACTGGAAGGCTGTAGAAGTTGGGCACTTAAGTCCTATTTGTGTCTTTGAAAATCTCCACTTTCATAGATGATCAAATTTCCAAAAATGGAAAGTGGAGGCATCGATACAAAACTGTGCTCCCAATCACGCATCTGCAGAGTGCACATAAGCAGCTAACGGAATGTGTAAAATCAACAGTTAGGCAGCTACCTGCCCACTGAATACACAACTGCTGTCTGGTGGATGAAATTCATCCCTGTACAGAGGCACAGCACAAATCCTATGCACCACTTAAGTCCCAATTAAGCCATTTTCATAAGGTTGGCTTTCGCCCTAATGTATGCAGATGTAAATGCACTTTGGCATACATTGTTTCCACACATGCATTTCTTGAAAATTTGGCACATTATGTGTTTGAAATTGTTTATGACCCTTTTTATCTCCCATAATTATTTTATTCCTCTGGAATGTGACTTGGCATGGAGTTTTGAATCTCCTCATTTCAGGGTATACAGTGATGGTTTGCCTATAGTTTGCATGTGACTGTATCTTAATGGAAACAAGAAGAAGAGGTCAAGGTTGTTTAGTTTCCATGCTTCTTCATCTTTGAGAGGGTTTAAATAAAGACAGGCAGATGTACTAATGTTGATAATTACGACTGTCAGCTTGGGAGAGAAGCAATGATCACCTAATGCCTAAACTGGTTCTAAAAACTGACTTTTCAATTCTCAGGATCTAAGTCATTAATCAACCTATAGTATGATCTACATAAGACAAACTACATCCTCTCAGGAAGGAAAGCATGTTGTCTCTTGTTCATGTGTGTTATCTCTCAATTTATATCTCATGCAGATTTGTCCGGCTCTCAGAAGCCCAGTCCAGACTGTGGCTTGAAAACACATTGAAGCCATGATCTTACACTTGCTCAGACACAGCAGTTTGCAGCTACGCTAAAAATTGTTGCCAATGGTGTTGCAACTATGGGCTTTAATATATTGGGGGGTGGGATCGCTATCTGTATGGTACAAGGGAACCATATGCTATCAACAATTGGATAGAAAGTTACTGTTATCAAGAGTTGTCATAGCAGAACTGTTCTGGGTTACTGTGTTGGCCTGTAGTGTGTTGGCAGGTAATAATAATAAATAAAATAATAATAATAATAATAATCCCTTTAGTTATGGAGCATTTTCTATCCAAAGATGTCAATATAATTTTCAATTATTAATTACACCTCAGGCTCCAAATGTACCTTAATTAGGGGTAAATTTTTACACTGAGTCAATCAGAAGACTTCTGGAGTAAAGTACTTTTCAGTATGAGTAATGGTGGCAGAATCTAGCCCTTAATAAATAACAGAAGAGGCTGAGAACCTCCCCATGGTTTAGTTTCATAGATTCTAAGGCCAAAAAGGACCACTATGATCATCTAACCTGACCTCCTGTGTTACACAGTCAATATCAGTTTGATGAAAATGTATGGGAAGCGGACTTGTCTGAAATCCTGAAGTCTTCCTTTATGAAACTAAAGTGTTCCCTAAATGTGTTCCCTTATAATTATTTTTTTATTTTACATTTATTGGTTAATCATATTTGGCAAAAATTTGCAAACATGTTTCTGATATTATACTCAGCTTTGAGTTTTTCAAAGCTGTGCAAGGGATTTCAAATAAAAGAGAATTGAAAATCCAAACTTTCTACCCATTCAACTGTTAATCCAGGTTTTTATAAGGCCCTCATCACCACAGTGCCCCCCCCCCACATACCCATTTGATCTGCACTAGGTCACGGGGCAAGGCTATAGCAAAAATGCAGTACTTTCTTTCCAGGATCCAGTGCTCTTTCAAAGATGATGGCTGCTGATCATTTCCAACCTTCACTTTTTTAAAATACCACACAATGTGTTTCATTGATCACAATAAAAGATGCCTCCTGTAAATAGACTTTGTTCTTTTGTCAGCATGTAGAATTTACTAGGTAATTACAATTTGCAAATATTTCTAAGTGGCTACAGAACTCATTTTTCAAACAGACTGGTAGCCCATCAGTCATGAGCTGTCCTTTTGTTCTGTGTTTGTACAGCGCCCAGTACAATGGAGGCCTGGTCCATGACTAGGGCTTCTCGGCACTACAGTAATACCGTACTACTACCATAATCATAATAATTTTGCCAAATTAGCCTTCAATAGCCTCTAAATTGGAGCTGGCCAAATAAGGGATGGACTTTTTTACAAAAACAAACAAATATTGACCCTGTTTTACATTTAAAAAAATCAAAATTGAAAAAAATTTAAGCCTCTCCCACTGCAATCTGACACTTAGTTTTCTATGTCACCAGTGCACATTATGATCTCTCGCAGATGTTAATTCTCTGACCATTATAAGTGAGCAAGGTCTGGCTGGGTCTCCCTGGATGAGAGAATCTTCCTACACCTGATGCAAATTCCCAGATATTTATAGATATAATAGAGTAGTGGGGTGTTGTCGTGACTATTCCTAAGTTTCTCTTTGGTTTGGATGTAAGACTAATGGCCCAAATGGCAGCAAAGCCAATTTGGTTCAATGTTTCAATAAGCAACCTGGACAAAATGGTAAGTGACATCTTATTTGAGACAGGTTAGCATTACATGTTTTTCTCAGACCTAATCAAGTGCAGTGCAAGAAAGGCAAAGCATGAAACTCAGATGGATAGCAATATTAGAGTTATACATGGATGGATGGAGGAAGAACAGACCCTGACAAATAAATTCTTAAATTTGGGCTGACCCAGTTACCAACTTTTTGAGAGTTTCTTCAATGAGCTAAAGGAAGCACGAGGAAGAAGTCTACATCAATACTACGATATTTTCAGCCTCAAGATATGGTTCATTAAGCCACTAGCCTTATTTGTCCCAGGACATTCAGCAACTTGTTTGCACTTCTAAAAGCAAAAACCAAACAAACAAAAAAAACCCCACATGTTTTCAGAAATGCTCCTTCTTTCATCTCCATGATGTCAAGGCCCCTGAACAAAGCAAATGATGGATCATGTTAGGTAACAAACATACTGTGCTATTGCTGTTTTTTTTCTAACACCATGAAGGACTAAGGAAGTCACAGCTGAATGGAGAAAAGTAATAACTAGACAGGGGATGGATCATTTAATGATTACCTGTTCTGTTCATTCCCTCTGAAGCACTTGGCATTGGCCACTGTCAGGAGAGAGGATGCTAGGCTAAATGGACCATTGGTCTGACCCAGTATGGCCGTATTTATATTCTTATGCTCTTATATTTTCAAAAATAGAAAAACTGGCAATTATTGTTCCAAAAATCTAATTCCTTTATCCAGTGAAATAATGGTATAACCACTAAAATAAATAAAAATCTAACCATCTAGCCCATAACAAAGCCATGATTATAAAGCAGCACAGGTTTACTAAGAATAATGGGCACAATTTCAGTAGCTTCCCTTTTGTAAACTCAATTTATGCCAACATTTTTACATTGCAACTCAACTGTAAGCACAAAACCAAGTAGTTACAACTTTAGTTATCTCACTGACAATCCAAACCAAATAGTTATAGGTATAAATTAGAGCTAGATGAAATGTTTCTATCTAAATGTTTTTTTCAGAGAAAAATGCAGATTCAGTGATACCGAAACATTTTGCAAATGCGTGTTGATTTTGCTGAATTGTTTCAGTCAATAGATAACCCAAAAATATGAAAAAAATCATTTCTTTATTTTTTTTTTGTTATTTTGACAACTTTCCTCCCCCAAGTTTTTTGGAATTGCTGACTAAGTAAAAATCTGTTATTTGCACATCTCTAATATAAGTACACTCATTTTGACCCACAATATATTATAGTTGTTTGTCTGCAACATTTTTGCACATGTAATTGATTTGCAGATAGTAATCTGGGTGTTTACCATTTAACTACAGGAAGCTAGTTCAAATCAGGTGGCTAGAGAGGCAACTATTTGATTTTCCCTTCCAATTCATTTTGTGGGTGCAAAAATATTGATTCAGATTTTATGCATGTTCAAGCAGGGATCACAGGCTTGAGTTCCTTTGGAAAAAAATTCCCCCTTAATCCTATTAGACAAGCTTGATTGCTTATTTGGACAAAGTAGGAAAATTACTGGATGAAGGGAAAGTGGCAGATGTAATATACTTGGATTTTAGTAAAAGATTTGATACTGAGTCTAACACAACCTTACTTGAAAACGTAATTGAAACTGGCATGGATAGGAACAGTGTTATGTGGACAGAAAACAAACATTAATGGGTAAATGGGTAAACAAGACTGCAAACAAAGGGCAATGATAAACCACACAATGTACTGATTTGGGGATGGTGCCTATTGGGGCACAGAGGGATTATGTTGGGTCTTATTTAACGTTTTCATTAGTGATCTGGAACAAGGAGTAAACAACATATTGACCAAATTAGCAGATGATTCCAAATTGGGAGAGGATGCAAATGACTTGACAGAGGAATCAAATGAGTAGATTATAAAGCATGAGCAGAAAGTAACAAAATAAATTTCCACTCGTATTCCTTGTGCTCAACCATAGTAACTTGCATTTTTACAATACACAGATATTTTATAGGACAGAAAAACCAGGACCAGCAGTAATCCTGAGGAAGACCTAGGAGCAACAGTGGACAATAACAAATAACATGAGCTTTCTATTTAATATAGTGGTAGCAGCCAATATGAAGGGGCATCATGCCATTTCTCTGCATGTCTTCAATCTTGACCAAAATGGAACATTGTATTCAGTTTAGGATAGATGATTTTCAGAAACAATGGAGAGAGTTTGGAGCAACACACAAACAATAAAGGTCTGGGTCTATAGGGCAAGATTATGCTAAATATAGTTATTGGGAAACATTAAGAGCAAAGTAAGTACAAATTTGGATAATTAAGAACTAAGGGGAGGGATGCGATAACTGCACAAATATTTTAAAGCTAAAAACAAAATAGAGAGAGAGAAAATATTTATGGCGGAAAAGGGGGATATAACTGAAAACAACAGGCTGGAACTGAATAAGGAGAAATTTAGGGTGAATATGTAGGGAAATATTCCTTGCATTGAGGCATAGTATGCTATGGAATAGTTGTCTTTGAAAAACAGTAGAAGCTCTATGTTTTGGGACATTTAAATCTGGACTCAACCAAATCTAGGGCTCAGAGCCTCAGGTGGTGTAAACTGGCATAGCTCAGGTGTCTTCAGGGGTGCTATGAGAATTTAGGATCTGTGGAGACAGAAGACCTGGATGAACAAATATATTATCTTTTATACAGTGGACAAACTTGTTTATGAGCAGGATAAACCTGAGATAGGGCAGAAGCAGCTGCAAAGCATGGCCATCCACTGGGGGCATTTTATTGCAGCAGAAGGGTCCAGGCTTCAAAGAGGTACCATTTACATCTCCTTGTACCAGTTTTGATGAATCTGGTGTAATATTATATTGCAAGGGATGTCCAGGAAGTGTCCATACCATCTGGAGTGTCAACACATATGTTAGAAAAATTGTTATCCATAGGTGCTCTGTAAAGCCTAGTATTACGATGATGATCAGGTGTATCAAACAACAAACTACTCAAAGTATTGGAACATAAGAGTTATACAACGAGAGGTGGGGAGGGTGGGTTTGTCCTAAGACATAGATAACCTGTCAATGGAGTAAAATGGTGAAGAAATTATTTTTTTAAGTATGTAATGCCCTTTTAAATGAATAAGAAGATGATTTTGCCACTATTTGTTATAGAGTGAATTGTGGTATGAAGCCAGAACCAGCAAAATAGAGCTAATTCAGCCATAGAGCTTCGACAGGAGCTCCAAAAGGCATGGTGCATTGGATAGCCACAGTGGTTCCTGGAACAGAGGAGTATAGCCACTGTAACACAGTGTAACAAAGTGGTACTATTACACATACTCTTCCATGTTCTTTTTATTAGCATGTGAGCAAATGTTCAGTCTTCTGAAGACATGCTGTAGGTTGTTAGTTTTGTTATGCAAGGCTCTGCTTCTAGGTAGAAAGATCCATGTGAGCAGCAGGAGAGTCTGTGCTATACCTTGGTCACTGATTGGAGTCAGTTCTTGGGGCATGGTTGCTCCTTGGGAACTGGGCACTGATGTTGGGTTGAGATTTCTAAGAGGGCATAGACTTGTATATTGTTTCTGACCTTTGGAAATTCATCAAGTTGGATTTCAAACCTCAAAGGGGTCAAACACAATCAGGCCTTTAGTTTCAAAAGCATCCTTAACTGTATAGAACAATGTCAGTATAACTCATAGTAATAATACATAGCATTTATAGAATTCTCCTTTCATCCTGAAGAGTCCTTGAGCGCTTTATGCACTCATCTGCCACTGAAATGGGGTGCCACCTCTGGGGTGGAAGCCAGCAGCCATTCGGCATCAGTGCTACTACAGTATTTAAACAAGATAAATGCATACAAGAGAGAGTCCATCTGTTAGTTTGCCAGTCAATTTGTAGATACAAGTAGATCAACAGCAAGTTATGATACTCATGTGTGCCAGAACCTCTCCAATATTTCTAACAGAGCACAGGCAAGCATAAGGAAGTCATTTGTGTCTGCATTAGTTGTGTTGTCAGCATGCCTCTGAGATTTCTTTGCATTTCTAGAGACATGAATTCTCTCTGGGCATGATCAAATTAGTTGATATGATGTTATCAATATATGTCTCCATCGATATAAGGACATGCAGGTAGGTGCTACAACCTTTTGCTCAGCTCCAGTCTGTGGCTTTTGCCTAAGACTTCAGCCAAAGCTCCTCACAGGAGGAGTGCCCAGAAACTTTTGGCTCCAAAATAAAGATTAGGATCCATGACAGCCAAATAGTAGAAGCCTCCTGGAGTCTCTGTGCCAAAACCATGGAAAATGAAATTTGCTCTGAATAGAGCCCTATAGATCAAACATTCGGAGTAGACTAAACATCTTTGACAATGAGTCTAAGATTTCATAGCAAAGCAATTTTGCTCAGTAATTTGTCCCGATCTAAATGCCCTTAGTCTTCTAAGTTCATTTCTCATTAATTATTTTCTCAGGATGGTTCGTTTGATAATAAGGCAACCAAGCTCCTGCTATAACAGGACTTTTGCAGTACAAGTATATGTGTTATAAAATCTTATTTTCCGTCATGGAGATGTAATCAAATACACTAAGATGATAGACTGTAACAGAGATTTTTCAATAATGTACGTTAAAAGGGTCCTTATGTAATGACTTAAAACTATGGAGTCAAAAGATGATAGTGTGTTTCAGCATACACTATTCTATGAAGGATTAGCCAGCCTACTAGGAAGCCTACCTAGTTCTCTGCTACCCCAAGTGCTTGTGAGTCATTATGGCCTTGTTTGGTTGTCTGATAAATTCTGTAAACTGGGGTACTGTATATCATACAGCAACACTGTATATCATTCCATTCTCTAATAGAAACATAAAACAACCATTGATTGCAAACAGGCACTTTTAAAGATTCACTATGCTGTTTGGCATTTCCAAATGTTTTTTATGTTGGCAAGCTATTATAATAATTCATACAGGATCAAAATACATGTAACTTATTCCGAAGTATTCCACATGCTAATTAAATAAACAGAAGTGCACTTGTCCCTACTTCCCCCATCAAAAAAGAATATACTTATCCTCCAGAACAGTATTTCTCTTCAGCGTCTCCTCTTTATGCATCATACCAAACCTTTCCTCCCAGCCCTCAACATTCATATTCCTGTTCACTGACTCTCATGTTACTGTCTCTGTCTCTTCATATATCTAAAATATTAAAGTGAAGCAAGGTAATGAGTCACTTTTTATCTCTCCAAGGAGGAGAGAGGAAGATGACACACACTCTACTGATCTTACTAAGAAAAGGAGAGGGCTTTTTTTTTCTTTTTATTTAATCTTTATCAAAACTGCATAGCCACAGTCATTTCACGATTAAGAAAAAAAGGCAGGTATAAGCAGCAATAGCAGTGCTACCAATGACAACACTTTTCTGGTTCAGTTCAGGGCACTTTTGTACAGCCAAAAGATATCCGTGTCTCAAATATGTTCAATATGTATTCATTTCAAGCAAAATACACTTTCACTTGATGAGCATGTGTGTAAGTCCCATTAGCATCACTCATCCAGGGGAGAATAACCTGCTAGAGTTAATTGTGTCCTCAAGTTTGAAGCCATAAGAACAATAAGCCACTAGAATGTTTATGACCAGACTTATGTCTTCCTGTGGGCAGCAGACATTACTAAAGAGTGGAATGCACAAAATGCAAATGAGGATTGAGCCTTGATTTGACATTTAAGAAACATGTTCTGTCTAGGTCTCTCTCTTGCTAGGCCCTCACCACTGTAGTATCTGTATGCCTTTTCAGACAGCTAAAGGAGGCAGCTCCCTCATTAGCAACAGGTGCCTGTGGTGTTTGCTCCCACAGTGCATTTACGAAGGCAAGTGCAAAGAGTGTAAACGGAATGCAAGTGTAAGATGAGTTTGGCAGAAGAGACGGGGTAGGGCCATGGCCAAGAGAATGTTTCTGCTATGGAATTTTCAAAGAAGTTCAACTGGGTGCAAATGGTCTTTGAGGTGCAAGCAGTTTGTGCCCAAAATTATGTCCATAACTGTTTGTGCCAGAGAAACAGCCAAAACCAGCTGCTCTGCATTGTCTCATTAAATCTGCCATTTTACACACAGCGGCCAGAGACAAACAGGCAGTCGCTTGGCAGCAGCTTGTGGCTGCTTGGCACTGCCGCAGAAGCATGCTCGTCACTCAAATTGTGGCCAACCTGGGGCATAGAGAAAAGGAGAAAGGGAGGAGGAGAAGTTTCACAGGTAGCGCAGGGCCATATCATTGCAACAGGATTTACAAGTTGCTGGTTAGCTTTTTCAGTATACCATAGGAACAACTCCCTGCAAAGACAGAGGAGAGGCACACAAATTATCCTGAATCTGCAAGGAGTTATAAGAGGAACTGGAGAGTTCCATGCAAGGGAACCACACGATAACGGTGGGTGATTTAAGTCATCACTGCTTGGCAGTTTGGCAACAGGCACTTGTCACAGAACCATCCAGGGATGCCAGAGGGATTCCAGCCAGTCTGCCTCCTGCTCTAGGATTCTGAGTGCCATTGTCAAAGGCATTATCATTATGATCCCCAAACACAGGCAGCACTAAGTCTGGAGTGAGTTTTATAACAATGACACATTTCACATCTGTCCTGGGTCTCGGAAGCAGTGTGCCTAGTGGATTAGGTCTCAGAAGACCTGAGGTCTATTTCAGGCTCTGACAACTGGCCTGCTGGGTGACCATGGACAAGTCACTTCATCTCTCTGTGCCTCAGTTTCCCCCTCTTTAAAATGGGGATAATGATACTGACCTCTCTGAGGTGCTGGGTGACCTATGGATGAAAAGTGCTATTTAAGAGGTAGGTGTTAGTATTATTTTTAACTTTACTTATGTTCCTCTTAGATAGTCCTCCTGAGGGAATGAGGGAGCATACTGGGAACAGGAAGAGGTTCCATTCTATCAATGGACAGGTTGTCTCATCTTAAACTCTGCCTCACAAAGGCAGTGGCAGAGAATTCAGGGGCATGTTTTGATTCCTATATTATAGGATGATCTGGCTTTTCAGTGCAAAGGAAGGAGCTACAGAGTGGCTGGCTATTGGGTAATTGTGGGGTGCTCTTATAGCATTATTATTGGGATCTTCTTCCCTAATATAAACATTTTTCTATGTTTCAGAAGACTGTCCTAATCCATTAATGCCTCAGCTCATGACTCCTTCTCCAAATCCCCATGGTCCCATAGAGGAAGTCATAATGAGGCAGACCATGCTGACAAAATGTATTTCTCCTCTGAATAGATGGTGGGCTTTTTACTGCCCTGACATCTTCTCCCTTTTCCTGAGGACATTGTTAGTGACTGTAAGACTACTCAGATTCTGGAAATTCTGGCCAGCATCCAGCTGCACAAGGCTGAGGATTGTGGGACATTTGCATGTGGACACCTCACACACATTTTCTTTCCCTGAGGCTTTCGCCTGGTCACTAGGTGTCATTATGACAAATGTTGCAGCATCCAACACAACCACATGTGCCCCCTGTTGTACAATGATTCAGGTGCAATAGGAATGGCCGTGCCTGGAAGTTAGCCAATGACCATGTGTGTGATATGCTCTGTGCTCTCTCCTTCACTGCACAGAGAAGCCATATAGAACTATTTTCCCAAATCCATTCATTGGTCCCAAATATGCTTGGTCGTTTGGTTTTCTCAGGGAAACCATCCTCTTACTGCGGTGGGAAAGGTGGACTGAAACTTGCTGTATGCTCAACCCTCTTTGTGTCCTCTAGAACAGGGGTCTCCAAACTTTAGGAGACGAGGGCCGCATTAGATTTTTGAAGGGGCTTCATGGGCCGGCTTTAGGGACTGTGGGGCCCGATTTCGACGGGGCCCCACTGCCAAAATACTGCCGAGGCAGCAGCAGCGTTTGAGCTGCCGCCAAAGTGCCAGCGAGGCAACGGCAGCAATTGGCTGGGGGGCTGGACAAATTGAAGTCGCAGGCCGTAGTTTGGAGACCCCTGCTCTAGAACACATCTCAGCACTATTTGCCACCCCAGCTAATTATGAGCACTGAAGGTTGAAGCTCTCTCCAAAACCTGCTGCTGGCTTCAGGAGAACGTAGTATTTTGTCTGAATTGAATGTAAAGAAAGGTAAAATGATTCAGTTAATGCTCAGCTGTGCTTAAGGAAAACCCTTAGAAAATCTGCACCAAAATTGACAGGGCCTCACTGTTTAGAAGACCCATCTTGAATCCTAAAAACCATGAGAAAAAAATACTGTAGAAATCACTAGTGTCTCTGCTTATATAGGACATGTTTTTACAAGAAATTATGAAAAGTGCACAATACTGTCTGCATTCCAGAGCAGAGTAGCACATTGTACAACTAATGGGGGAAAAATAAACCCTCAAGGATGTAACTCTTGTTACTTGAGAGAAGCTAAAAAAGAATGGTTGGTTTAGTAAATGCCTTTAATTTTATGCCATACCTTTGAATAAGATGAGGTTTTAGAACTTCTCTTTCTTATTAGAAAGTATATTCAAAACATACTGTTCTTTAGATATTTATTTGTCTTTCCAGAGCCGAGAGAAATACACAAAGAGAAAGAACATGAGATACATTCAAGTCCAAACTGGAATCCACACTGGTAAGGCAAACTGGGGACACTCCAAACTGTTATGTATTAAGAAACAAAGTTTACTTTTTCCTATTGTTTTTTTTAAAAGTTTATTGGATTTTTATTTTTTTTAGAAATACAGAATAAATTCTTATAACCAAACCCATGGAATGTCAAGCAGAAGCAATATATGCTGAGCATACCTCATAGCACTGGTCTGAAAACCATACTACCTTTACAAGTACAGAAAGTAAAAATGGCCACTTTTCAGACAGATGCCTCTCAGACAGTGTGTACGCCATGCAATTGGTGCCTAGATTCAGAGTCACTCATGCAAAGGTATGTGTTTCCTACATTATACACAATGTATAGGCAGAGAATTTGTGTTCAGGGTACTGTAACACAACCCTCTTCTCTGCAATTCCCTTCTCCTGGCATCGGGGTGGATGTAATTCTTCTCATGCATTATTGATAGGCCCAAAAGCCTGCCAAGCTAGCCTGCTTTTTTTGTGACAGACAAAGGAGGGTACACGGATGGCACCTCTCACTGCTCGGGGCTCTGCTTTCATTAAGAACATTTTCTGCCTGTTCTCCAAGGGCACCCTCTGTCAGAGACTGCCAGGCAATAAAAAAAAATATGGCTTTGAAGTCCACTGAATAGAAACAAAATGAATTAGCGTTCAGGTGTTCGTGCAACCTGATTACAAAGGCCCAATTCAGTGGCGTCCTTCACACCTTTTCACTTGTCCCTGCATAATCTCGACACATCTTTTAGGCTCTCTGCCTTTCCAGCCCCCCTCCTCCCCTCCCATCCCTTTATTTCCTAATGCTTGCAGGTCCTCCAGGAAGACACAAGCACTTACAGTTGTTGAGTGATTAAATATTTATAATCAGGGCAATGAGTGAGGTGTTGAATAATAAATGCTAAGGTTGAGGCGGCCTTAGATAATTTCTGCAGATTTCTTCATCCACAGCCTCTTTGATTCTAAGGCAAAATCCTTTTAATTAACAAAAACTTTTTTTTTATAGCTGTGACAGTTGATAGTCCTTTATCACTGTTTTGTTCGTGAACCTTAACCTTGCCACAATGCTAGGCCTGTCATTAAAATCTTAGATAGACATGCATAAAATTTACATTGGTTGTTGCTTCCTAGCATGTTGTTCATTTCGTTTTGTTTTTGCCCACGTTACCTCAGACTCCCATACATCAGCCGTGTATTTAGTTGAGAAATTGAAGTCTGTATAATAAATGGTCAGTCTAGTTATTCAGAGACAGAGCTGTAATATATTGTACTGGGAATTGAGAGTGATCATTATATAAAGTTTCTTTATTGGGTTGTAACTGTAGAGAGTACAGTACTTCACAAAACAGATGGAGGACAGGATTCTCTGCTGGAGTAAATCTATTGACTTCAACAGAGTTTTACCAGCAGAGAAATCAGCCTTAAGTGTCAATCCCTCAACTGAAGAGCTCACACAGTGCTACCATTGAGATTTATTGTGAATCTTTGTTGTTTTTTCTTAAAACCCAAGCTACTGGAGTCATATGATTATGTGAGACTCTCACCTGTCACATGTTTTAAAAAGCAAGTTTCTAGCCTTCATAGTGGTGGAGAAAATGTGACCCTCTAAAGATTCAAAAGCCATAGGGCAAAAAAAAAAAAAAAAAATCCTCACAGTTAGTACTTTTTAAAAATCTCATGATTTCTTTTTTTTTTTTTTGCTTGGGCCTGATTGATGATTGTTGAATGCTCAATGTTGGCCGGACTGCATGCAGTTTAACACTGATAGAGTAGGCCAAGGCTTAGGGAGACCATTGCTGAAGAGACCAGTACTTGGATGGGTTCAAGGAAGAAATATGGTGTATAGCATGAGTTGAAAAAGGGAGAAAGAACATCTGGTGGCTAAGCCATGTGAAATATTCCAAGTGTAGAGAGAGGGCAGCATAAAAGGAGGTACAAAGCCAAGGGTGAGAGACAGCTCAGGATTCTTGAGTTCTAGTCCAAGCTCTGCCACTCCACTGGGCAAACCACTTAACCCCTCTGTAAAATGGGGACCATAATATTTCCCCATAATTCGGGACTGTTTGGGGGCTTGATAAATTGTCTGTAATATATTGTGTGGTCCTCAGATAAAAAGGAATATGAAATTGAAAAACATTATTATTTTAACTGGCACAGGAAAGCTCAAAAAGAAATGACAAATTGGGACTATAATATTCTAACATAGTCTAGCTATGAGCTGATGAGGAATACCCTCACTGATACATTTCATTATTTAACTTCTCAAATATAAATAAGGATCAAGATAAATTAAGTTGTCCACTGTAGCTCAGCTCTTGAAATGCAAAAGGGAATAGGGGTTGACTTTATGTCAAAACAACATCATGGACAGTGGAAAAATCATTTTCTCTTTAATTCATCCTGCTGTTCTAGTCATATTATCATTTGGCTCAGGTAACCCGTAATATTATGATCTCCAAAAGAGAGAGAGGGAGTTGGAATTGGAATGTATGAAGAAGGAAAATGCAGACTGGAATGGTCAATGGGCATCAAAATATGTACCCTGCATATCTGTGCAACTGTGAACACCAGGACAGTGCAACTATAGCAAGTGGCAAGCTGAGACTTCTGATTTTCTGCTAAATTCTGTTTTATAGGAACCTTATCCTCCCACTTTGCTTGTCTGTTTTGTCCACCTGTTGTGTCCTGTCTGACTCCAAAGCCTGAATCCTGCAAACACTCAGCCTGTAAACTCTCTTGGGAGGGAATGTCTTGTTAGTTATCTCTATAGTGCCAATCCCAATAAGGCCCTCATCCTTGGCTGCTATTCCTAACCACTACTGTATCATTATTATTATTATTGTTATTGTTGTTTTTGTAGTATTATCTAAACTTCTCTAGTATTTGAGAAAATCACCTTAAAACCATTTATTTTAAAATCACTTAAACCCCATAACTATGTTTCCTCATTATCTTCCACTCCCACCTCATAATTTTTTTCCCTTCCAAATCTGGTTACTTAACTCATGTCTGTGGGTTCAATTCTGGTTTTACAGTGGTGTAAATCCATTGCCTTCCACAGAGTTACTCCTGATATACACTGATTAAGTGAGATCAAAATCAGGAACTGTGTATGTAGATGAAGAACTTGATTCTCATTAACACTAAAGCCACTTTCCCCTATTTTGGCAATATGAAGGGATCTTATAGTGGGTATATTGTATTTATTCCACCCTTTAACGTTCCTTTACAATCCTAGGATGATGTAAAAATCCCAAGTGTAAATAAGAATAAGGCCCAAATGGTGAAAGACACTGTATTCGTCCTCCCAAAATCACCTATTACTTCCACAAATTATATCCGTTTCAGCGTAGATCAGATGCCTGTATTGAAAGTTCTCTCTGAAGCTTAGTCCACACTAAAATGTTTTGCCAGCATAGTTATGTCTGACCTTCTAATTGGCAAAAACTCTAATGTAAAAAAGTGCTTTTGCTGGTATGGGAACTGGTATACATTATAGCAGCAAAAAAACTTTTGTCCCAGCATAAGCTGTGTCTTCACTAATAGGGTTTGTGGACACTGTGATGTCAGCAACCCATTTCTAGTGTACACAAGCCTAAAACATGGTCAACCTAAGCAAAGAAAGTGCAATTGCTTGCGATTTCAAATCTCACTATAGGCACGTGGATGTTCTTATCAAGCCATATGAAGAAACTGAAAGCCTTAGAACAGAGTTAATGCACCTGTTCCACCATATTGATGGAATAGCCGCCTTTGTCAGTTTCTTTACACATTTCCAGTGATGTTATATACTAGAAACCAGGACCTATGCCATATGCTGGGTAGCATCCTGGGTATTTTAAGAATGAAAAATATTTTAATGAGAAATGTAAACTGGAAAGACAGTGTTGTGCAGTTGGTAGAGCAACCCACTGGGACTCCAAAGACCTGAGGTCTAGTCCCAGCTCAGCCACTGACTCACTGTATAACACTGGCCAAGTAATGTCGCCTCACCTTCCCTTTGTCTGTCTGTTTAAACTTGTAACAATTGGGGGACAGGGACTGTCTCTTACTATGGGTTTGTACAGTGCCTAGCACAATGAAGTTCTGACATGAGATGGGGCTAATATAATGCACAATTGTAGATAACAATAATAATCAATGGCCAAACTGCCCCAAAAAGTCATTTACCATCCTCCTGAAAGCATCTCTAATTCAATACTAATCATTTGATTCATTAACAAATCATATTTTAAGAAAAGAAAAATAACCCACTTGTATAAAAATCTTTGTGGGGGGGGGTGAATGCAAAAACTACATAGCTTAACTATATACTTGCTTTTTGTACTTTTGCCCTAATAACATTAAATCACACATTTTTTATCCTTGTTTTCCTTTTGTCCCACTTGTCTTTATATAAGCTTTCATGCACCCAGAAGACCATACCAATAGTCTATGCACTACAACTATAGCAATGTATACAGCTCAGTGGTAAAAGGTTACTTAGAATTGCCTCCTAATTTTGTTTTCTCTCCCCACCAAGGGGGTAATTGCTAAACCACCAACAGCTAAATAGATTGATCACCAGTTGCCAAGCCTGCTGATAAGTTCCAGGCATGTCTTTCCCAGTAGGGGCCACTACAGAGCATTAAATAGGGAATCTGGAAAGAAAATGAGTATAGTATAACTGAAGAAACAAGGTAAATATGAAAAATGCTTCAGTGGAAGATTAATCCTTCCTGTAGTCCGCCGCTAAAGTAATAAAAGGTTTATGATTCATTTCTTACATTATAATGGAGGAGGCAATTAGTAATTACTGGATTTATAGTATTTGTTGTGTTAACTCAGCCAATAAAATATACAGCAAAACTGATTTTTTTTGCACATTCACTGCAAACTAATGTTCTTGAAGCATTAAAAATGCAATCTAGTGCACTGCACTCCTTGTGTTATTACAGAAAGAAAGATGGTCCTCCAGTGTACACGGACATTCAGTATTAAGAACTCAAATATTTTCTTTGGGGTTTTTTCCATGCCATTTTTTTCCTAAGGAAAGGTTAAACAATCTAACTCTAGTAATAAGATTTAGCACAAAACCCACAGCTGCTTAATGTCTATTGTTAGAAGACTAAGTACAATTTCCCAATCAAACTATACCATCTTTTCCCTGAATGCACAATCAAGTTTGGATATTTTCTCAGGGTGGGGGAATGGTTATATTTAAATAATCTTCACTGGCTAATGCCACTCACTCAGAATTATTTTTGTCTCTGAATTTTGTTCCACTAAAGTATTTAATTGAAGAATATTATTTACTTCATAACTATTTTTTCTGCAATGGATCAGAATACCGTTATGGCATATTGTTTGAAGGCTACTAAAGGTTTACATTCCAGCAATGTTTCAAATTAAGTTGTGTATTAAAATCTCTATTCACATAGCGTGAAAGTTTTGGCCTGAACTGACAAAAGTGAAGCACTATTCAGTTATTCTCAACTCTCTCATTCTATTGTGCCTAGGATTTGTAGGTTAGCAAAACAATTAATTGACTTGTAATGAATCCATTGCATTAATGACATTGCATTAATTAGAGGTCTATGGCACACACACTAGCCATATCAGATAGGAGAGATAGGAAGTATGGCAAGAGACCACATTGGCTTAACCAGGAGATCTTCAATCATCTGAAACTCAAAAAAGAGTCCTACAAAAAGTAGAAACTAGGTCAAATTATGAAGGATGAATATAAACAAAAACAAGCATATAGAGATAAAATTAGAAACTCCAAGGCACAAAACAAGATTAAACTAGCTAGAGACATAAAGAGTAACAAGAAAACATTCTACAAATACATTAAAAAGAAGAGGAAGATCAAAGGCAGAATAGTACCGTTACTCAATGAGGGGGAGAGGGGGGAAACAATAACAGAAAATGTGGAATTGGCAGAAGTGCTAAACGACTTTTTTGTTTCAGTTTTCACCAAAAAGTTTAGCAGCGATTGGATGTCTAACAAAGTGAACACCAGTGAAAGAACAAGTTAAAAATAACTTAGACAAATTAGATATCTTCAAGTCACCAGGGCCTGATGAAATACATCCTAGAATACTCAAAGATCTGACTGAGGAGATACCTGAGCCATTAGCAATTATCTTTAAAAAAGTCATGGAAGATCGGAGAGATTCGAGAGGACTGTAAAGGGGCAAATATAGTGCCAATATATAAAAAGGGAATAAGGGCAACCTGGGGAATTACAGACCAGCCAACTTAACTTCAGTACCTGAAAAGATAATGGAGCAAATAATTAAGCAATCAATTTGCAAACACCTAAACTATAATGAGATAAATAACAATCAGCATGGATTTGTCAAGAACAAATCATGTCAAAGCAACCTAATAACTTTCTTTGACAGGGTAACAAGCCTTGTGAATGAGGGGAAGCAGTAGATGTGGTATATCTTGACTTTAATAAGGCTTTTGATACTGTCTCACATGATCTTCTCATAAACAAAGTAGGGAAATACATCCTAGATGGAGCTGCTATAAGGTGGGTGCATAACTGGTTGGAAAACCATTCCGAGAGTAATCAGTGGTTCACAGTCAAGTTGGATAGACATATCAAGTGGGGTCCCACAGGGATTGGTCTTGAGTCCAGTTCTGTTCAATATCTTAATCAATGATTTAGATAATGGCATAGAGAGTACACTTATAATGTTTGCGGATGATACCAAGTTGGGAGGGATTGCAAGTGCTTTGGAGGATAGGATTAACATTCAAAATGATCGGGACAAACTGAAGAAATGGTCTGAAGAAAACAGGATGAAATATAATAAGGACAAATGCAAAGTACTCCAGTTAGGAAGGAACAATCAATTGTACACCTGCAAAATGGGAAATGACTGCCTTGGAAGGAGTACAGTGGAAAGAGATCTTGGGATCGTAGTGCATCACAAGCTAAATATGAGTCAACAATGTAACACTGTTGCAAAAAAAGCAAATATCATTTTGGGATATTTTAGCAGGAGTGTTGTCAGTAAGACATAAGAAGTAATTCTTCCGCTCTATTCTGAACTGATCTGGCGTCAACTGCAGTATCACATCCTGTTCTGGGTGCCACATTTCAGGAAAGATGAGGACAAATTGGAGAAAGTCCAGAGGAGAGCAACAAAAATGGTTAAAGGTCTAAAAAACATGACTTATGAGGAAAGATTGAAAAAAATGGATTTGTTTAGTCTGGAGAAGAGAAGGCTGAGGGGGGACATGATAACAGTTTTCAAGTACATAAAAGGTTGTTACAAGGAGGAAGGAGAACAATTGTTCTCATTAACCTCTGAGGATAGGACAAGAAGCAATCGGCTTAAACTGCAACAAGGGATGGTTAGGTTGGACATTAGGAAAAAATTCCTAACTTTCAGGGTAGTTAAGCACCGGAATAAATTGCATAGGGAGGTTGTAGAATCTCCGTCATTGGAGGTTTTTATGAGCAGGTTAGACAATCACCTGTCAAGGATAGTCTAGATAATACTTAGTCCGTCCTTGAGTGCAGGGGACTGGACTAGAAGACCTCTTGAGGCCCTTTAAAGTCCTACAATTCTATGACTCTATCAGACATAAGTGAGACCAGGAGAAAGAGAGGTCAGATTTATCTCAAAATGTTGTTGCTTTTGTCTGGGTTGGCGGAATCCATCCAATCATCATGTCAACATATTTACTGGAATACTACCAATCAATTAATAAAACATTTACTGAATGTAAAGTCTAAGGGGCAGAGACCATCTCTTTATTGTTTGTTTTCACAGCACCAAGGATAATGGGGCCGAGACCCCTACTTGCTACCATAATACAAATAATAAAACATAAAACCTCATACAAAAGTTAGTACCGTAACAGATCTGTGCTGTATTGTAATAAGTAGAGCTGGTCAGGAATCTTCCAATAAAATGTTTTGGGGGTTTTTGGAGTTGTCAATTAATCACAGTTTTAATTGCACTGTTAAATGATAGAATATCAATTGAAATTTATTAAATATTTGGGATGGTTTTTTACATTTTCAAATATATTGATTTTAATTATAACACAGAATGCAAAGTGTACAATACTTATAAATATTTGCACTATAAAAATGATGAACAAAAGAAATAATATTTTAAATTAACCTCATACAAGTACTGTAGTGCAATCTCTTTATCGTGAAAGTGCAATTTACAAATATAGATTTTTTTTTGTTACATAACTGCACTCAAAAATAAAACAATGTAATACTTTAGAGCAGGGGTTGCCAACCTTCAGCACGTGACCATCAGGGTAATATGCTCTGGACCACAACATTAATTTTTTTAATCACTTAACAGCCCTAGTTTTTTTTTAACAGAAAATGCCACTTCTTTGAAACTGAAACTTTGCTTGCAGAAGAGTCAATTTCAACAATTTTTTATTTGATTTTTTTAAAATTGTCCTGGTTCAAGATGATAAACTTTTTGCAGGTTAGGAAAACTGTTTCCCTCCCAGCTCTAGTAAAAATAATACTTACAAAAGGCTATGTATTAGTCTTATTCCAAAATATGTCTAGTTTATGATAGTTTATAAAAAATAGAAGTGAATAAATAATATTGTATTCTCAACATAACATCTTGCACCCACATGTTAATGGGAATGATAGCTATAGGAAGAAATAAATCACTCTCTCCTCATTTGCAAAGTATAGTACACACAATGTGTAATAAACAGTATTGGGAAAACAAGATGCTTATGCAGCAGCTACTTTTCAAACTTCAATAACTTGGCCATTTAATTGTTTGGGTTTTTTTGTTTGATTTTTTGTCTACTGAATGTGGCAAAATGGTCCAATCAGTATTATGTACATGTCATCTTCAGCGTTTCATTCTGAAGAAGTAAGCTGTTTTTTCCCCACATGTTGAGATAGGATCAGTTTAATATCTTGATTGTTGGCACTATTCTTGAATGGTGGTGAGTCAGGTAGATGGGAATGTTCCCTCTGAGTCAGTACTGAGCCAGCACACTGTTTGAGGACATGCTATTGCTTCAGATGGAATCTTTTAGATCAGACAACACCAACACCCTGAAAACTTGTGGTCACTAGAGATGTTATCGAAAGAGAGGAGATGCTACGGTAGGTATCCTCAGCACATTCCAATGACGATAATAATTGTCTTAGGTCAGATATGCCTAAACCCTCCAAGTAATTCAATTAGAAAAATATTCTTTATTTCCTGTTATTAAAATATCATTACTAATTATTATTTATTGGTATAAGCTGTATAATAGCTGCTATAATGCACATCAGAGCCAACTGTATTTCAGTCGTATGTGAAGTGATTCATGTATGATTCCTGATCCTGCCATGATCACTTAAATCAGGGATTCCACATGACAGTTGTTATACATTCATGACAGTGCCTTTCCTTTAATTTCAACAGGTTTTGGATCAACCCATGGTTGGTAAAACACTTGTGGATCTATCATATAAATATAAGTTTATTATTATTAAATGTAGGCCTCTGTCATTAGGCTAATGAATGAATGGTTTATTGTTATGGTGGTGGTCTTTTTTTGCTAATTGATAAACAGTTCCTAAGAGTGTATGTAGTTTGAGGTAGGGACCAACTTCTTATTATATATTTGTTCAGTGCCTAGCACAATGGGGTTCTCTCCTGGCCCATAACTCAGGCTATGAGATATGACTGCAATACAAATATAATAAATAATAATTATTCTCCACTATCATACATGAAAATAAGCTTTGTAGTTTTCAATAAACAATTCTTAGACTGGCTAAGAGTACACGATTGTTGCATTACATGTGATAGATTGATAGATATGTATTTGGAATTACTTTAATACATTCCATGCTTGTGTGCTTTAACTCTAGGTATAACAACCCTCAATGTCTTTTTCCCCTGATTTGCATAGTTAATTGATAGTTTACAATGATCTCATGGATATTGAAAAGCAAATAACAGAAACAAAATCAGTGCAATGAAAAGGACAGTATCACTCTTTTGAATGATACAGAAATCTCAAACAGATTCAAGGCGGCAGGTCAGAAAGCAATGATGATACTAGAACAAGCAAACATTCATTTTAGCACTGTATCTAAAATCTAAATATGTGGTTCCTGTTACATGAAGTTTGAATGAAACTTTGCATGAAAAATACACTCAGCATCTGAACTGAGAACTTGTGTATCAGGATAGAACTCAATGGAAAATTGAGGCTTAGGGGGTTCTCCACCAACTAACTTCAGCAGTGTGGCCAGGTAATGTAATAATTAATTGAGCCTTGATATTTCATCAGTTTTTGATTACAGAGTGGTGCTGGGTGGAACATTTCACACAGAAAGTGAGTGAAACAATGTTGCAAGCTTGGGAGGGGAGGATGGAATCATTTTTCACCTAGTGTAATTTTCGTGAACTTTGTAATAAGAAAAAAACGGGTTTTTTTGTCTGTTTCTTTTGTTTGGGTTTGTTTGCTTTTTTGCTAAACAATGAAAATTGCATTGCAGTAGAGAAGGGTAGTATAATACATTAAAGTGGGGAAGAGAAGGGTCAGACAGCATACTGTATTCTGAATGTTTCCCATATTAAGTATTTAATGTTTGAAGACATGGGCCCCGTTGCACTGCTCCATTAAGTAGAGAGGTCCAGGAGAACTCTCAGGGAACCAGTCTTCAGGGCAGATTTGTGGCATCCTGAGCCTTAGGTTAGAGGAGCCTGGAGACTGCTCCAAATTTTGCCAGCTGAGCATATCTGGAACACATTATAATATGGCCTTGTCCCCTCCCTGCGCCAGGGCCAACTGTGTGGGAGAGGGTAGGGGAGGGAGTGTTGTGCAGGAGCCACCAATACCAGTTCTTCACCAGATGAAAATTCCCCTATGCTATAGAGATTCTTAGAAGGACAGATCCAGCTCATAAAATGGCCCAGCTGAGATCTGATCAATAAAGTGTGGGAGACAGTAAGTATTAGTGCTATTTCTATAGCAATATTCAATCTGGGTGAAATTCATCCCAATGACGCTCAAAGACACCCAACATCTTTTGATCTTCTAGGGATGAATCTTGATCTGATGGAAGGGTGTTTTGCCATTGATTTCAATGGTACCAGGAGCTGGTCTTTAATGAGGCCCTTAAGGAGCCTGGAGAGCCTTAGACAGACACTCCATCCAGGGGTGAATTTCCTCATTGCTGAATAAGACAACATTGGCAAGGGGAGTAAAGGTGGGGAAATATCAGAAAAAAATGGCAAACATCATTTATCTGATACTTTAGATTACACAAACTGTGTGCGTATATAGCACACACACAATGGTGAAATGTGTGCATGCCCATATATATAAAGATTTTTATTCAACAGGATATAAACAGCTAAGTTTTTCCTTTTAATCAGGAGTGCCCTGGATGTGTGAAATGTGGGGAGGAAATATTAGATGAAAGGAACCAGAACATGACAAAGGATAAGGCTACATAAAGAGCAGCAGATATAAAAGATAAGTGTTAAAGAGGAAATTAAAAGACAACATGTGATCCACTTGGAATTCCAAGAAACATGATCATATATGCCTGTAGTAACATCTTCATCTCCCATTGGCACTTTTTCTGAGAACCAGGGTGTTCCCTGTGTCCTGGCCGAAATCCAACTTCGGTAATTATATTCTACCTATATACAATTCCCACTGTGGCTTCAACTGGACAGCACACTCTACTTTAGTTTGCATCCTAACCTGCTCTGTAGTATTGCTATGCATGCAGCATTATCCGCATGTATAGTTTGTATATTATGTTATAAAGCACTTGGGACCCTTCTGCCCCAAATGTACAATCTACATTATGTTATTATCACTATTATCCAGTTATTAAGGGTCAAGTTACAATAAGTTTTAAGTAGGATCTCAGGCAAATCACAGTGCAATAGTAGTACTAGGATGGAACTGAATGCTTATACAAGCAATTGCGCAAGATAGCATGGCTACAGCTGGGAAAAGGAAAGCGAAGGGCCAGATCCTCAGCTGATGTAAATTGGTATAGCTCCCATGGCCACTTGCTTTGTTTTCCCCAACTGTAGCCATACTTGCTGGCAGACAGTGTAGCATGTAAGATGGCACAGCTCAAGTGACTTCAATGGAGCCTTGCCAATTTACACAGCTGAGAATCTAGCTCACAATGCAGAAATTACAGAGAGGGGCAAGCAGAGAATGCCGCTCATCTCAGCGTTTTAATGGCTGAGTTTTCCCCACCCAAATATGAATAATAACAACAACAAAGAGGAGCAGGCAGGAGGGGACAGATGTGGTGTGTTTTGACAGCAGTTTCAGACTTGAAGGAGGCTGAGCGGCCAGAGAGTAAGAGAAAACAAAGCCAAGGGAAGAACAGTGTCAGCAAAAAAAAGAAAATAAAGACTAAAAATGCAACCAGGCTTACAGAAAAGATCCACAGCAGTCAGTTGGCAAGGGAGACAAGAAGTAGGGAACTGTACTATCGCCAAGTAGTTTGAAAAGAAAAAATCTGCACTAATAGGGTGGGATTTTATTTTAAAAAATGGTTTAGCTCAAAAGGGCATTGGGTAATGCAATCCAAGTCTTAGAAGGATGTAGGCTGCACACATAGAAATGTCTTCTAAAGGAAACCACACCAAAAAGAACCTTTCAGTGGTGTCACAAAAGCATTTGTATAGAATGCAGTTGACCACCAGGTAATTCAGGAACAGGGAGAGAGGAGGAGGATGCAACTGAACCCAACTGTAGGTAAGAAAAAGACAGATTTGCTATATTGCCCTAACCTGATACTCTTTTCTAGTACTTCCACATCCACTGTTAGTGAAAGGAGCTTGAGAGACACCATGGTGGTGGGTGTGGTATAAGAAGGTTGATAGATGATTAAATTGATAAGCAAACTGGCAATGTAGACAAATCAAGAGGTATAACTCATGGTATTTTGGAAGAAACATTTGGAAAACTATTTAAAAACTCAGTACAAATCATCCTATAACCCAAGTACTTAAAATACACAAAATGTTTCCACTTCATTTGCAACCCTTGGCGCTCTTTTTTTATCTCCGCTACTGACTTGCTGTATAGCCCTGGGCAATTCACTTAACCACTCTGTGCCTCACTTTCCCCATATTTCCTAATTTAGAGCACTGCTGTGAGGCTTAAATTAGAAATGTTTGTAAAGAGGTTTGAGTTCCTGAGAAAGACTTGGCTTGAGTAGAAAGTGTTGGAATTATGGGAGTGACCAAGCTCTGACATATCTGAGGTGTCATTATGCCACTCTTCCTGGTTAGCATGATACATGCCTTTTGGACAGATCTAAAAGCTAGTGTGTCATTTCTATAGTTGGCAATACAACTGGCAGGTCACAGTTTAATTGATATCAGATAGGGCATCACTCTCCAGGCCCTGCTCTGCCAGATGTAGAGGGTCTTCTGAGAGGTGCTGAGATCTTTCAAATCAAACCAACATCAGTAGGACTTAGTCCCTGTCAGAATTAGGCCAACTGTCTGGTAGAACAACAAGAACAAAAAGTTTTGCATTAGTGGGCTTTCTGAAAAATCGCACTGGAATATATTGTAGGTTTGGGACTCAGTGTTTTCCTTTGATCCTGGGTTCAGTTTGCATATATAGCCCTGCAAAACTGAATTTTTAACCTATTGTTTTATCTACAATTTTCTCATATTTCATTGTTTACAGCATATGGTATTATTTCTTCTCACAGTCTACAATGCTACAGTTACACAATATTATTGTTAATTAAAAGTCTGACTCTGCTCCCATTGCAACCAATGACAAAACTCTGAGTTTAGCCTGAGCAGAATGGGCACTAAAATCCATTAACAAACTATTTTATGTATTCCCTAGCTAGTCCACAAACTAAAGGCTCTAACCTACCATAGGGTTTTGAATGTGGGATACACAGAAGTAGTCCACCATCTCAGTTGTAGTTATATGGTAGGATTCCTAACGGTCAATTGTTGGGACTATGGAGAGCCTGAGGTTGTAGACGACATTGTAAAAAGGGTCTCAAGAGAAGTGGTAAAGAGTATTGAGAATGTCTGCAGTTTGCTTCACCTGAAGAGGAAGAAAGGGTAATGCAGGGGGTAAAAAGCTAATTGCTGCTGTTTTTCATTGATTGACCATCCATTGGTGGTGCAACCTTCAGGAGATACCTAGGAAATAAACGCGCCAGAATTTGAAAGACAGGATTTCTATTTGTAACTGAAACAGATTCAAGTAACTAATATCAGAGAAAGAGGAAGACACTGGCTCTCTTCAAAGGGTAGCATATGTTTAAAATGGAAAATATATCTGGAAAGCATAACATCTTTCAAAATGGAAGGAACCTTTTAAGTGTGACCACTGCAGACATTCCATAGCTGGAAAACCATCTTTCTCAGAAGAATCAAGGATAACAGGGAATAAACCTTTCAAATATTGGGCAGGCAGGAAAGTCTTATTTTACATGCTATACAGTATTTTGTTGGATTACAAAATTACATTATCTGAAAAATCTTACAGAAGCAGTAGAGACAAGGCTTAATATTTTTTATTGTGGGTCTGCTAATTCTCTTTAGAGTTAAGCTAAATTACTCTGTCTTTGAAGACTCAGATTTTTGACAAATGTCTAAGACTTTTTGATTTTTTCCATGCTGGTCCACAAATGAAATTTGCAAAAACTTAGCTTTTGATTTTGTGCCTTGCATTTTGTCAAGTGGATTCTTGTAAGCTCTGGTTCAGCAATTTTAAGACTCTGCTTCGCAAAGGCTAATTAAATTAAATCAACTGAATGAAAAGGCAGCCACTCAAGTCTTAAGTGGCACAAGAGCCAATCCCTGAGGGACACCCCTTTCCCCCAACTTCTTTGTGTAAAATGTCCTAAACTCTGTCCACGAAGCTGTTAGCTCAAGTTGACATTTCCCTTCAAACAACACTGGGTGGAAGAAAATTAGCCAAAAAGGCAACAGAAGGAAAATGGAGGTGCCAACACCCTCAATATTTCGGTGCTCACAGGAAATACATTCTCCTTTATCTACCTTATGAAGTTATTTGATTAAGGGGTGCAGGTTTACTGATTCTGTTTTTCGCTATACACTTGTGATTGGTGAGAAAACTGCTGGAATATGACTTTGAAATCAGATACATTGCTTACCACAGCTTGCAGATTGCATGTGGAAAGTACAGTATGGAATCTGGCCATTATTTGCTGATCAGTAGAAGAGCCTCAATATAGAAAGGTCTGTAAACCTGCTTACAGTTAGGGTAATTTCCAGGAACCTAGTGATAGAGGTTGCAATTAGTGAACATAATTTGGGGTAATGGCAGTTATTACATCATGTGGAAACCTCCTGCTCTCAAATGTAGAGGGTATTATTTTCCATTAGAAAAGTCTTCCTATTGGTGTAGACAGCTGTAGTATCCAAGATAACATTTGTAATTAGTACTGGGTCGTCTATCCCTACACTACACACATAAAGCGGCGACCTCTTCTTTCCAACATTGGTGTGGTATTGTACTAAACTGGGCAAGATCCTGTCCCCATGGGAGTTTTGCTATTGACTTATATGAAGCTAGGATTTTACCCTTTATATTTAAACTGTGAATAGGAAGGATACAGGCCCCATTCACCCATAAGAGGTTGTAGTGTTCCAAGGTGACGTCACTTAACCTTTTTTGTGAATCAGTTTGCCCACTTGTTAAACAGGACTAACAGTGAACCACAGGAATACTGTGTGTATTAATTTATGTCTATATAGTGATTTGAGATATCTGATTAGAAATACATTGCAATATAAAGTATTATTATTTTTATCATTTTGATGATCCATCATCCTCTGGCACCATAGAGACAGGAGCTGCTGTCTGGTTTAGTATACAAACAGCAGCAAAGGCCTCTAAGACTTCCTTTGTAGTCGCCTGTCAGATATGTTTTTTATTTTGATTTGATTATTGGGCTTTATTGGGAGTGAGTTCTGATTCTGAGTGGTTTTATGGGACTTCAGATGACTGTGTTTCACCCAGGGAAGTGATAAAAAGTAGGTCATATACCACAAATGTAACCAGACAAGTCACTCAGGGGAAGATCAGCTGTTCCAAACAATTCAGGTCAGAAACTACTGGTTACAAGGAACTGATTAGGGCTTAGATACAGTGTAATAGACCTTGATCACTATCACAATCAGCTGAATTGGTCTGAATATTGATCTCAAGGTATTATACTATATTGGAAACTTAGGCCCCCATTCTGCCTTCCTTACACACACTGAACTCTATGCCTTATTCTGAAAATAGTCCTATTTAGCTGTATTTGCATATTGCATTTGGACAGAGCAGCAAAATTGGGACCCAATTAAATAAACATCCATGAAATCCTTGATTAGTACTGTTGGATAAGCTTTGCTTAAGCATCTGAAAAAATTGAATGTTTATCCAAATTGAGACCAAATTTTGAGACTTTTGAGGTTCTTATGGGGATGGTGCTTAAAATCTTGCAAACTGTCTTCGGTAACTAATAAGCATTCAGTTAGATATCCCCTGTATTTGCTATATTCAAGGTATTTCCTCTAGCACATAAGGGGAAGGGGAAATCTGTAGTGATACTGAGGTATCAATTTATCTTTGCTAAAACTGGAAGGCTTTTAAGGGCCACCACTGCACATTCCCCATTCACACTTCCTCTGTCTGATCTCACTCTTGACAGTAATAAGGCCTGCCCAATCTACCCTCTTCAGTGGTGTAATATTTTTCTTTTTGGAGCCATGCATTTCCGTAAGAGCTTTGCAGAAGTGTTTTGTATCATTCTCGTCTGAAGAGAACTGAATTTCATCAGCTTCTGTGCCCCACCACTGATCTCATGCCTGCTGTAAGCTTTAACACTAATGTTTTTATAATGTGTTTTCTTTGCACTGGAGTGGGGAATCCGAGAACGGGCTGACTCTTTCTTGAAGTAAGGTTTTGATTAAGTCATCAAACCGGTCCTGATGCTGATATTTGACAAACTCAATTCTGTCAGCAGTGGACAGGTATACAGTAGAACCACACAACGCCTTCTGCTTGCCATCCTTTGTAGTTGTGTGTTTTGAGTGCAGACAAGGTTTGTACGAGCGATGTTACACAGCTCTTATTTAATGTTTAGCTTTTCAAAGTGTTTTGTGTCTAAGCGCCTCATAGGCCCTGGGCCAGTTCTCCAACAATGTAGTTGAATCAGTAACTTGGAGCCTCTTCTATGATAGTGGGTCCTGCAGTCTGCTCTGAGTACGGATCTTGTGATTCTTGCAGACTGCAGCCCTCTTTGCCAGACAATGATATAATCAAGACACTGCCAGCTCTTGGATCAAGGATGTATCCAGGCTATTTTAGGCTTATCCAATTACTGATAATTGTGTTCGCAACAACCAGCTCATGTTCAGCACATTTGGTTATGAGAAAAAAGGCCATTGTGTTGACACTCTCAATGCCATTATGGCCAGCAATATGACACTATACTGCAGCGCTGCCACTGTACTTGCATTGAACTTACCCATGATTATCAATGTCTCTATTAATGGTGCTGTTAGAATGACATCAGCCAACTAATGATATTGGCAGAACTTATCTCCCCAACCCCTGCCTGGCGGTTGCCAGGCAGTTATCGAGCACTCACTAATAGCCCAGAGCATATTGCCCACCTTTGAAGCAACCCTGCAATGCCACCGTTCAGGACTGGCAGAATCTTTGGGCACTCTTCATCTGTGGTGCTGCCTTGGAGATTGCGGCACCACTGGAAAACCACATCCCTAGAAGTGCTGGAGCCTTCCACATGCAGGGATTATCTTTCTGATAGGAACTCAGTGTTTTTCAGTGCAATGTACTCTGAGGAGCAGGAAGCATCCTGCAGAGAAGGTGAAATTTGAAGGGTCTAAAAAGTGTTCCCTGGATCTACAAAAGGACTTAGGTGTTGTAGTGCCAAGTCCTCCTCCTCCTCCTCCTTTCCTCTCCCCCCACCCCGGGACCATTTTATGTGGAGTTATGCAGGCAAGATAGGCAGAGGAACACATATCTTCCCCTCGGTTTAAGGATCACACTGGTGCTTAGGCATGAGATAGGCATCGGGATGTCTACCTGAGGCAGCAGCGCACATGTCCAGAGCTAGAAACGTAGGCACCTTAGAGATCTTTTGCAGTAGAAATTTAGGGCCAAGTGAATTTAGGCATATACAAGGTTGGGGGCAACCAAGTGGGAATTTTGTGGATCTCAGGGGTACCTAAATCTGGTCTTTAGGCACGTAAGTCCCTGTGTGGTTTTGGCCCTGTAGCTCTGTGTTTGAATTCTCCTGCTACAGACATTTCTTCTGGTATAAGCAAAATCAGTGTTCAAACCTTATATCCATTTTAATATTTGACACATTCATTCTATAATAAATGTTGCATGTAATAGCATTGTAATTGCAGCTCCTATATAGCAATTGGGCCCCACATGTGCTGGCATTGTCAAAGGAGTCTAAGCTATGTAAACCCCCAAATGCAATAGGATTTGGGCGCTAACTCCTTCAGGCTCCTGCCAGCCTAAGTCTGTTTCAAGGAGTTTTGTTTAAAACTGTTTTAAATAGTTTGCATTCCACTTGTGCTTTTCTGTAAGTAACCATAATTTATTGGGCACAGAGCTGCCTGCTACAATCCATTTCTTAATGTTTTCAGGATCTTTGCTTCATCGAAAGGATTTTAATCTTACCACCTGAGGTAAAATATGAGGTGCTGAAGAAAAGCAAGTGGACCGTAGAGCACTTGCATTTGTATACTGCAAAGTAATACTTGTTCTAGATGTAAGGGTGATGAATGCATAGGCAGAAATCCCTGGATCACCAACAAACATATTTCACTCTATATCCAGAGTTATGTTAATAAGAAAAGGTTCTTTTCTATAGCACAGACTCAAGATACCAGGTTGCCAGAGGGTGAGCACTGAACGTAGAACAGCTGTGATGCATTCCAGTGGCATTGGTTGTGATTCAAAGAGGACTTGTGTGCCTGGCAGTGAATTGCCAAAAAGAACCATCTACCCCACTTTTCTGGAAGGAGATAACGTGCTATGATGGTAGCAGTTTAGAGCAAAACCAAATCAAGTGAGGGATAAAAACAGTACAAAACAAGTGGTAACATTTTTTTTACCGAAAGCTTTAAAAATCACTTTGAATCCACATAAAAGTACAGTATGTGGGATTCAAATAAACAGAAATGGCCAACTAATGTACTAGCATGTGTGTAATTATTTTAAAATCTGGTTGCACAACAATGAACTCTGCTTTTCATCTTAATCTCACGGAGGAGAAGAGATTTCTGTGGTCTTGGTAAAATGCAATCCACGCCAGGCTTGGACTAGTCTGGCCACCCAGGTTTCCCTTTTCATATATCTGATAGATGTGTTTTGACAAGTTATATTAAGTACAAAGCAGGCCACCAGAGCAGCATGTGGAGTTGATATAGACAGAGACAGAAAGGCAAATAACAGTATGAGGCACACTTATGTAGGCAGTATTTGCCATAACTAAATGAGCCCCGTCTCTCCCTCCCCCACAACATATTACCACATTTCAGCAAAACATACAATAAAATGAGTACTGACAGCTTTTGAAAGGGTATATTTTATCCAGGATTTACAGCTTCTGCATCCTACTCTCCCAAAAATCAAGGTGGTTTAGATCTGTAATTGCTTATCTTGCTGCACCTTTCATTTTAAAAGGCTCTGGTTAAAGTGAACTTTGGAGTCCCACCCCCCTTAATATCAGCACTTTTTTCTCATTCACTCTTTTGAAAGCTGAAACAGAAACTTCATAGGAGGGGGAAAAAATCTGGCACGCACACCTGAGCTGATTGCCCTTTTCTTTCACAACCATCTTGAGTACATCATTGTCATCCTCCAGAGCACTCCTAAACAAGTTTTGGCAAAGGCAAAAACAAACAGTATTTTACAACATCTTTGGATGCACTTCCAAAATGCAAAAGCAATTAATCAGTAGTCTCCAAGAGACTCAGCTAAATGTGGCTGCCTCTCTGACACTGATCTCTGCTTTGATGTGAAAAGAGAAAGCATGTGCGCAAGCCCCCTAAAAGAGGTAATGAGTTTCAATTATTTATTTGTATGGAAGATGGGGGAGTAGAAGGTTAGCAGTAAGTACATAGCTAATCCTTCGCAGTCCCTCCCAACAGAAAGGGTGTTTAACTCCCTACTTTCCTATGCTGTTTCTGTACAGGAGCCAATAGGCTGCTTTTTTAAGCTGTCATTGGGCCAAGTTCTTTACAAAATAGAATATACTTACAGGACATGTATACTGTCAAACCTCAAATAAAGACTGTTATTTTTAATTATTCATTATCAACACTGGAGAGCTACTAGCTCAACATATAGGGTTTCCTCCCTGCTGCATTTAACTGTCATTGGTTTTCAAGTCAAGAGTGTATATTCTGCGCGTTAGCTAGTCATTAGCATCATATTCTCCAGACACAATATAATCATCCTAATAATTGATTGTAGTGAAGGTAGTCACTTGTAGCCCACACAATTCTCAGCCATGAACTTTGTCCTTTGTAGTGTATTATGCATGGGAAACATCTTGATGGTATAATCTATCTTCCTTGCAAATTTACATCAAAGGGCAACAAGCTACATATTGCTACTTCAGAATATACCACTTCTATGGTGCTTTGTCTGAAAAGCATATTATTAAATGTGAAATCAGAATGCCTCCCTTGTATAAAAATAATATATATATATATATATATAAAATCAACTTTGGATTTTTTTTAAATAACACTGGGAAGCCCTTTGTGTCATGAACAAAATAAGTGTACTCTTAGCAGGCTGAACTAGTGGGTCTTTGTGCTGAAAGTAAAGGAAATGTACTATAGTTATAAGGTAGGTGCCTTGAGTAAAATTCCAACTTTCTTTGTTCACTGGACAAATTTAAAGGCATTTCTCACTCTTAAATCGTGTATTAGTTGTACTGTTTCTGTCCCTCTATCTCCCCCTCCTTTGGTATGGGCATCTAGAGCGACAGATATATAGTGTGACTTTAAAGTTTTCAAGATGTATAGCTCTAAAAGTTTTAAAGCCTGTTTGTGCCATCACAATTTTCACTAGTTTTAAATGTAGACATCCAAAATTGCAAATACAAAGTACAAAAGAATCCAATGAAATATTTATAAATCAAGGAGAAGTTGTCAGTGGCAACTGGCAGATAATTATAACCCTTTCCCTTCTCTCCAGCTCTAGACCAGTCTGAGGCTATGTCTACACTACCTGCCCTATTCGGCGGGTAGCTATCAATGTTCTGGGATCGATTTATCGCGTCTCGTCTAGACATCGTGTCTCGTCTAGCTCCCCGTTGACACCGGAACTCCAGCTCCGCGAGCGGAGGAAGCGCTGTCGACGGCGGAGCCTGCCTGCTGTGGTGTGGTCCGGGGTAAGTACCTTTTGAAATCGATCTAAGATATTTGACTTCAGCTATGTTATTCACGTAGCTGAAGTTGCGTATCTTAGATTGATTCCCCACCCCCCAGTGTGGACCAGCCCTGACATCTTACCTTTGGAGGACTTAGATGTGGACATAGAATCATAGAATATCAGGGTTGGAAGGGACCTTAGGAGGTCATCTAGTCCAACCCCCTGCTCAAAGCAGGACCAATCCCCAGTTTTTGCCCTGATCCCTCAATGGCCCCCTCAAGGATTGAACTCACAACCCTGGGTTTAGCAGGCCAATGCTCAAACCACTGAGCTAGCCCTCCCCCCTCTTCTGTGCCGGTCAAGTTTTTATTTAGTGGTTTATTTAATTTATTCACCTACTTATTTATTTATATGTAGATCTATCACCACAGCAACTATTCACTTATTTACATACATATATGTGTGCATGTGTGTAATAAACATATATATTACACAAACTCCACTCTACTCTCAATTAGAAGCATTTGAAACCACCGGGCTTCATCCTTATTTACGGTAAAATCCATTTACACTGTTAAGGCACCTTTTGCATCCAGAGTGGTATAAAGGGGGCTTAGTGTAACTGACAATCAGTCCCATTGCCTTTTTGTCCAGAAATAAGAACCAACAAGCAGAAAAGCCAACCATCAATCAAAAGCTAAGGTAAATAAGAATATATTACCTCAAGGTCTGACGATAGCTGGACTCAGGATTTGGGAGAGCATCAAGAAGCAGAGGACTCAATAGATTCATAGAGTTTCAGGCCAGAAGGGACCATTATGATCAGCTACTATGACCTTCTACATAACACAGGTCATAGGACTTCCCTGAATTAATTCCTGCTTCAAGTCTAACAGCTGTGGTTGAATAAGTATATATTATAGAAAAACATCTAATCTTGCTTAAACTAATTTCCAGTGATGGGGCAGCCATCACTGGAAAGTAGTTTAAGCAAGATTAGATGTGTACCTGACTAGTGCATCTGAGTTGAAAGTGCTGTCCAGAGCGGTCACAATGGAGTACTCTGGGATAGCTCCCGGAGGCCAATACCATCGAATTGCGTCCACACTACCCCAAATTCAACCCAGCGAGGTCGATTTTAGCGCTAATCCCCTCGTCGGGCAGGAGTACAGAAATCGATTTTAAGAACCCTTTAAGTCGAAAAAAATGGCTTCGTTGTGTGGACGGGTGCAGGGTTAAATCAACCTAACGCTGCTAAATTTGACCTAAACTCATAGTGAAGACCAGGGCTTAGATACTGATATGTCTGACTTTAGTAGCTGCTGTTTAACATCATCCATAGTTACTGTTGGAGTGAAAATATTATATCATTATATAATATGAATACATCTTTTTTTCTGAAATACAGAACAGATTATCTTTATAGAACTCTGCCCTACAAATACCATTGCTAAGATTGTTTTTATTTTTGATGCAGTGAAATTCCTTTTCATTGTCTTTAATTCTTCTAGCCATAGATTCCTCCTTGTCAATTTGCTTCCCTTAAATTTTTTGACACTTCCTATCTTCTGATTTATAATCATTACTATCAAGTTCCCCCCCCAATCCATCTATCCATCTATCTGTGAAAAAGAGATGTTGATAGTAATGAATATAAATCAGAAGCTTAGATAGATAGATAGATAGATAGATAGATAGATAGATAGATAGATAGATAGATAGATAGAATGGAACTGAAAGCCAATTATCTAAGTCAGGCTGATTTTTTTAACCCGTATAGCCTTCTTTCTTGACTGTAGGATGGTAGGTTTTGAGGTATCTAGTAAAATGTTCTTAAGCAGTTTCCAATTATCATTCACATTTTTCTGTTTAAATTCTTTCTCCCAGCTGATTCTGTTCATTATTGTTTTCAACTTTGTGAAATTAACTTTTTAAAATTACCATGTATCTATATTACTGAGAAATAAATATTATTATTGGTCTTCCTGGAATGTTTCCATCAGACACCAATAGCAAATTTCTCCTAATGAGTTTTAGCTGCCATGGTGGCTCATTGCTTTAACAGATAACTGCATCACAGAGCAGTCATGGCTTTAAAGACTATCACTAAGGCCTTGAATTGTACCAGGAATGATAGTAAACCACTGAAGGTGTTACGTGCTCACAGCAGCTTTGCTTCACACAGGAGATGAGCAACTACCTTCTGCACTCATTAGAGATTCTGGAGGGATGTCAAGGCAGAGCTATGAGAAGAGCACTTTGCAGTAACCAATCCAGAAGATGACAAAGACCTCTATGACAATTACAAGTTTCCTTAATGGAGAGGTTGCAGACTTATGACTAGTCATAGAAGATGAAGGCCACTAGTCCCACTCTTACTTCCTGACAATCCAAGACCAAAACTTGATCCATTAGGAACCCGAGGCTGCAAAACTGCTTGGGGTAAGGTGGGCATGCATCTACCACTGATCTGCAGACAATGCCTTCATCCTTCCCTCTAAATAATTACTCTTCCAGTTAGCATCACTTCCAGCCACATCACTTTTATCCAAATACCCATCTTGATCAAGCAAATGGAGAACAATGAGACTAGCATTTAGGTTCAACAAAAAAATGAATGAAATTGGATGCATGACAATGATAGTCCCTCATCCAAAATGACTCCCCATTCCCTTAGTGGCTTTACATACACATTCAATA
The DNA here is from genome assembly GCA_033296515.1 of Macrochelys suwanniensis. Lineage (NCBI taxonomy): Eukaryota > Metazoa > Chordata > Testudines > Chelydridae > Macrochelys > Macrochelys suwanniensis. The sequence goes on along the minus strand of CM065781.1, from coordinate 25,176,885 downwards.
AGAGAGATGACTAAATGGGACTCTGCATGGAAAGGCCCTTGGAGAGTATGATGGGATGTCTACCCCACACTGGCCCACACAGAAGCCCTAGGGAAGCTGCGCTGGAGGCAGCCAGTTGGAAAGGGGCCGAGAGGAGCATCCAATCGTGACCCAGCAGGCTCATATAAGAAGGGCTGACTGGAGCTCAAGGCGAGACGACCAGGCTCCTAGCAGGAGGAAGGAGCACCAAGACCTGGGAAAGAGCAGTGCTGCAAGCAGGGACCAAGGGAGCTAGAGAGAGCTCCAGGCTGGCTGCTAGGACCTGCAGGCTGACACCCTGAGGTAAGGGCAGAACAGGGTGCTGGAGCCGCATGGGAAATGGCCCCAGGACAATGAACTGCAATCTCCACTGAGGGAGTGGCAGGACAGAAATTTCAGGTCCCCCGGAAGGGGGGAAACACAAAGCGTGGCACAGCCAGAGGGCAGTCCCACCTCATCACAGAGAGGAAGAACAGCTGCCTAGAAATAATGCCAATTTTAATCTGAGAACAAGGAACAAATGAGCTGAAAAACTACTTCATCTTCCTTAGCAGGATCCCACCATGGATCCTGTCAGCAACACCTTGTGTTCCGTGTTATCAAACACTAATGACCGATGGAAGAGTGTAATTATGCACTCTTGGTTCAACCCTAGAAGGAGACAATCAACCACTGAACCACTGATGCCAGTGGAGTCTAGGTTGCTATACTCAGGTCTGAACAAAGAACAAAGAAAACTGTGGAAGCCAACATAGCTGGGGTTGTCCCTTACCCACAAACTGCATACTTTTTATAAAAACCTCCCTCTCTATGAAGTGACTGCAGCAACTATCACACATTGCACTTACACGTTAGACACTTAACACACAGACATATGGCGATAGTGTGTTCAGAATTATTAGCCTCCTATTAATAAATCTCATGTGATATCTGTAAACCATGGAAATCAAAAACATGCCTGTATCTTCTGAGTATGTATAGCTTTGCTAAACTGATGGATGTATTACTTCTCCCTCCGAAAGTAAGTATGAAAGATTCTGAAACTTGGTTCTCTTTCTTGAGGATACTATGCAAAAATAACTCATGTGGCAGTGTATAATTCTTACAAGATGGTCAGAGAACCATTCACAGCTGTTTAAAATCTATTCTCCAGTAGCAGCTTCTGGGTTTCTTACTATTTCTTACTTAATTATTATATCATTATTATTACTTTCTTGTTCCAGGAGAAGAAACTCTGGTGAATCTTGGGGATTACACTGAATGGTGAGGTTTAAAAAAAGAGAGTTGGAAGCCTGGAGGGCTAGAGGAGTTGCATTGTTCATCTTGTACTCGGAAAAAAGATATGTCTGGAAATGACAGAACTCTGCATAAGGGAATTTTACAGCTAGGTTAGTAGTTTACGGATTCCATAACACTATTCCTGTGGGGCCAAAGGATTTAGTGTTATATAGCTCTTACATCATTACGGTTTAAAATTCTATCCAAGGCACTCTAAAGCATGTTGTATTTTGCCACTAGTGGTAAAGTTGGTTTGAAAAATATGGTCACCTAATGTTGTGCAAGATCCCTGTACCCATCTCTCTTTTATTAGCTCTTAACACTCTAGCTGGAATCTTTGACAGCTCTTTAGTCCTTGGTCACTAAAGACACCTGGAAGACAGAGGCAATTCTCTAGGAGTGGCAGTGGAACTAACTTCTAAATGTTCTTCTAGACCCTTAGATTCTTTTTTCTCCTTGGGGAGTCTTATATATAAAAAATAAATTTTCAAATTCCATTTCATGGAGCTGTTTCAGTCTTTTTTCAGTGGATTCCTTGTCAATTTCATCAATTCGCTCCTCCACCCTTCTCAAGCAAATGGATAGAATGTGTGCCCTACATTAGATATTTCCCTGGTGTGATACCAGTAGTGTTTTGCTAACTGATAAACAGGTTATAAGTTGGATCTGATCAACAATTAAGTACTGTAAAATGACAGAAAGAAATCTGGTCCATATACATTATCGGCTAGCTGAATTATTTTGCGTTCACATTCTATGAATGATACGGTTCAATATTTTATAGCTTCAAACACAGAATTTACAAATATTCAGGAAGTGTAAATATTTTCTTATTCTTTACACAAGGAAAATGTCAGGTAGGACGAAATTTGTCGATATCACCCTTTCCTTCATTAAAAATTTACTAAAACCTTACTTTTTTTAAATAAAAGTAGTATTCATTTATCCCCAATAAATATATTTAGTAAGTGACTGTCTAGCACAATAATCCTCTAGCTTTTTACTTTTGTCACAGTGTATAGTGTTTCACAGTGTGAACAGTAATAATGATCATGTGTTCGTATGAGTAGATTCATTTTGGCAAGCCTTGTTAGTTGACAGGTATGTAATACACTTGCCTTGCGGCTTTGGGACCAGGTTTCAAATACAGCCTTCACGGAAGTGACTGAAAATCATTCAGATCTCATAACTGTATCAAGTGACAAGTAATGTGAATTCAGTCAGTATGTGTGTGGGACCTGATGTGCTCTAGCCAGTCAAAAATACTTCCCTTATTCAGTCACATTGCTATCTCTGACCAACAGAAAGACACTTAGGGCAAGGGATTAAGGCCAGCAACACAAATCTATCTTTCCAAATATAGTCATATCTTTCCAACAAGACATGTATGTGCCCAGCAGCTTTTTCCTTGGCTTTTCTAGTCCGTGTCCACTAAAGGAACTCAAGTTCCTCCAATGTAGAATAAAGGCCCTGTACTAATTGTCAACATAATTGCCAAAAGCAGCATTTCTATCAAGTTGATGTTGACTCAGACATGAACTTGTCCTGATCCAGTTACTCTTTAATGCTCCTGGACACCTCTAGCTGATAATGTTATTTTCATTGCTCTGCAAAGAGTGCCAAATGTTGGCATCTCATTCCTGCTTGTCATTATCATGATATCACACATTACAGTCAGAAAAGAAACAAGGAGATTTCACTATAATCCTTATTATATCACATACAAAGATCATGTCAGTCACTCGTGTTCTAGTGACTAGAGCAGGGGAATGGAAGTTAGGATTTCAGGCTGGGTGGGGAGGGGGGAGTATCTCCAAGTCTGTCAGTGACTCCCTGAATAACCCTGGGCAAGTTATTTAACAGATCTTTGTGCACCAGTTAATTCAGGGGTAAAATAATAATAATAATCCTTCTTACCTACCTCCTGGGGACCTTGTGAAGCATATTTGATTACAATTTGTGACAAAAGGTACAAGTTCAAAATATTTATTACTAAATAATAAGAAAATAATTCTAAGAAATTTAAGAGCGGTTGTCCTTTTCTCAAAGTATTGTCCTGCAGATAAGAGAGTTTTTTATGGAAGGAATATCTTCCAGCTTTGATATTTTTAAAAAGAAAGAAAAGTCACAGTTTATTCACTAACACAATCAGAAAAAAATACAGGCCAGATTGCTGCAAGCTTTAATATGGCCACACGGAAGCAATGACTAACGAAGACTGAAACACACAGAGAGGGAGAGCCCTGATCACACCAGACAATGAGGAGAGGAGCTGTGGGCAAGGCTGCTTACCCATTCCAAAGGGAGGTGGTGGACCTCCACTCTGTCTTAAGCAGAGGGTGAGCTGTGCTCCTCCTACCCACGGAGCCTTTACTTTTACAGTTACACACAGTGGGGAGTAAAGACTCCCCTGGATCACAGCTGTGACCCTTTAAACTGTACTTGCCCCTGAGCCCTACTGCTTCCCCTTTTTTCCCCCTCTCTTGTCACATATATGTGCTTCAAGTTATTTTTCCCAGACGCATTTTTCTCCATTTGTATTTTCACAAGTTGAATCCTACATTATTTGAGGCGTTTTTAATCCTGCCCATGACTCTAATTTCTCTAAATCGGATTGTATTATTTCATTGTACTCTGTGTTTTTTTGCAACTCCTGCCAATTTACCACTTATGTATGGGGGGCTTAAACCAAACTAAGTTTAGTTAAACAGGTTTGAAAATATTTGCGTTCACATGATGCAATTCATTATAGCACACTAACTCTGTACGTATTGCAAACTCTGAAAACCTCTTTCAAAGGGAACTAAGTTTAATGTGAACTGGGTTAGTTTGGTCTATTTTTCATGTGCTCACAAAACTAATACATGGTACTTTGGTGCAGCTGCCATCCCATACTCCTTTGTGGGTAACTGTTACTGACCTGTCTGTTTGGCTGTCTGCCCTCCACTGCTCTGGTGTCAAGTTGACCGGATGTCCCTTCCCTGTTTAAAAACTGGCATGGGGCCAGAATTTGCCCATTTGCTCCAGGGTTCAGATTCATCAGCATTGCTGCAACATTACTCCAGAAGCCTTACGCTACATCTCAAGCAGCTGCTCATAGCTGTGCTAAGACCCTGAATCTCATCACCATCTGGGGGAATGAGTCAGTACAGGAAGCTATTGTGGCCAGCCACTGGAATAAAAAAGTTCTTCATGGATGCTGCTAAGTAGATGACTGTGAGGGACCACAAACAGGAGGCCAAACAGTGCACGATAAAGAACAAACAGCTCAAGAGGACTTATATTCAAACCAGGGTGCTAGGAAAAAGTCTAGAGAGTGGAAATGTGACTTGTCCATTTTCTGAGGATCTGGACAGGATTTTGATCAATGACACTACCGCCCAGCCCATAAAGGTTATGCACCCTACTGCCTCCTGTGTTTTTCCTCCTCTCCCATCAGAGATGACCAGCAAGACCCAACAGAGGATGAGCGCAAGGAGGCCAGTGAAAAGATGTCCTCAGAATGCTAGGATCTCCTTGGGACTCAGGACCCAGGACCCTGACATCAGCCTCGTAGAAGGTGAGTCCGATTCCTGCTATGCAGCAACCGAGCCCAGTTCCCAGTCAGAAATCCAAACTGGAAAGAAGGAGGCTGATCCTCTTGAGGGAACCTCAACATATAAGAATCTATCTTAACATTTGATTACTATTATTGTTCTATAGTGCCTTGCTAGCATCTCTTCTGTTTGCCCCATGGCTGCAACCATTTTAGAAGGATGTGAGCTAGGAGCCCTTCCAAGTTTCCAGCCCCCATCTCCTTCCTCCCTCAGCCCACATTGTCCATCCTCTCCCTGTACATGTTTCCAAATGGCAGGGTGCTCCAGCTAGGCAATCAATCAGTTTCTCATGCTGAATCTATGAGCATCTATACTTTTCAAGCCCTGCCATGAAGGACACATGCCTATCTCCCATGTGTTAGCGGCTGGATCTACCATGTGTTAGTGGCTGGCTGTAGAGCTGCACTTTTTCAGACCTGAGACTTAAAGGAAGAGACGTCCCTGACAGGACTGTCCTGAGAGACAAGGTGGGTGAAGTAATATATTTTATTGGATCAACTTCTGTTGGTAAGAGAGAGAGAGACACTTTTGAGTTACACAGTGCTCTTCTTCAGGTCTGGGAAACATACTCAGAGCGTCACAGCTAAATACAAGATCTAACAAATAGTTTAGTATAAGTAGTTACCACATAACTGGGCCAGTCAAGGTGAAGTTCATTTGAGAGTGTAGTGATTTTCTAGTTTCACCCATGTAGTTGTTGTTGGGGCATTTAGTGCACTGGATGAGGTACACCACATGTTGTGATAGACATGTGTAGGACCCATGGACCTTGAAAGGTATATTGTGCGGGGGGTGGGGGGGGGGCGGGTGTTGATCATTGTAGCAGTGGAGATACGTCTGCAGGTTTTGCATCTGTTGTTCTGGAAGTGTCCGGTGCTGCTTTGAGTCAGTGTATCCTAGCTTGTGGGCAGCTTACTTCTGAAGATGAGCTTGGAACAGCTTGGGAGTGGTTTGAAGACCAAAATGGGGGGGTTCAGGAAAGATTTTTTTCAGGATGGTGTCCCCATTGAGTATGGGTTGTAGCAGGCACATGCACAAGGGGGCAGAGGAGCAGGGTTATGGGTCCTCCCAATAATTGGGAGGGCCCAGAACTCCTCCAGCCCCAGGGCTGTGGTGGGGAAAGCAAGCTCCTCCAGTCCCAGGGCCACAGTGGGAAGAGGAGATCTCTCTGCCCCTGCTGTGACCTCAGGGTCGGAGGAGCTGCCTCACACACACACACACACACACACACACACACACACACACACTTCTTTGCCTATAACAAACTCTTGGCTATAATGGCCAAATGGCTTGGATCCTAAGGGGTTCGTTACAGCGAGGGTGTAATGTATTTCTTCATAACCTCATCCGTTAAATTTCAATTCCTGCACACACCTCTGGTTTGTAATTCTTTGATCATACCCGTATGAGTCTCAGTGTGCGGTGGTAGGTAACAAGTCGGGTATACATAGCGGTACAGAGCTTTGTGCTGCCAGAGCTGGTTTTATTTCTGTATTGAAGCTGGTTCTCCCAATGTATTTGGGTGGCCTATTCCATGATGTGACCTACTTCTCTGGTGGCGTGTTCTATTTTTTGTGAAGGTGGTTTTGGGTGTGGTAATGTGTATATCTCAGACTTTCTCCTTGGAGCATAGTCTGTGGTATCTGAGTTCCTGGCTGGCCATAGATAACAGATTTCTTGGTGTGTTTGGGGTGGTTATTGGATCTATGAAGGAAGGAGTGGTGATCCATGGGTTTCTTATATATGGTTATCTTTAGGGTTCAATTGCTTGAGCTGATCGTGGTGTCCAGAAAGTTGATGCTTGTGTGGGAGTGTTCTAGAGAGAGTTTAATTATCACCAACAGAAGCTGGCCCAATAAAAGATATTACTTCACCCACCTTGTCTCTCATAGACTCATAGACTTTAAGGCCAGAAGGATCATCATGACCATCATGATCTGACCTCCTGCACATTAGAAGGCCATAGAACCTCACCCATCCACTCCTGTAATAGCCTCATAACCTCTGGCTGAGTTACTGAAGTCCTCAAATCATAATTTAGGTTCACAAGAACAGCCATACTGGGTCAGACCAATGGTCCATATAGCCCAGTACCCTTCTCTGTACCTTTGATTGCTGCTGCACATTGAGCGGATGTTGAAAACGTTGGAAACCTTCATCTAATTTCAAGCCTAAACTTCTTGATGGCTAATTTTATATCTATTTGTATTTCTGTACACGCTAGTGCTTAATGTAAAGACTTCAGAGAATCCACCTTTTATTATAGTTTAAACCTGCAAGTGACCGAGCCCCATGCTGCAGAGGAAGGTGAAAAAAAATGAAGGATCTCTGCAAATCTGACCCGGGGTAAATTCCTTCCTGAACTCAAATATTGGAATCAGTTAGACTCTGAGCATGTGGCAAGACCCTCCACCCAGACACCTGGGAAAGAATTATCTGTAGTAACTCAGAGGCCTCCCTATATAGTGTCCCATCACTGGCCATTGGAGATATTTGCTGCTAGCAGTTGCAAATCAGTTACATGCCATTGTAGGCAGTCTCATCATACCACCCCCTCCATAAATTTTTCAAGCTCAGTCTTGAAGCCAGTTAGGTTGTTTTCATCCACTGCTCCCCTTGAAAGGCTATTAAGAACTTCACTCCTCTGTTGATTAGAAACCTTGGTCTAATTTCAAGCATAAACTTGTTGATGGCCAGTTTATATCCATTTGTTTTTATGTCCACACTGGTGCTTAACTTAAATAACTCCTCTCCCTCCTCTCTAATATTCTGGGACCAACACAGCTACAACACCGCATACAACAGTATTGTCCTGGATGTTTCCATTTTGTATTTGATGCCTTGCTGGCTGCTCAAATACTGAGCAAGTCTCTGCACCTCCCACCTATCAATAAGGCTTCCTCCTTTACTCTCACAAATGTTGTGAAAAATGCAACATGCAGCTATAATCTTAGGCACTTGTTTTCCTGCACCTTCAAGCCTTTTCCACATATAATGCCACCTTCCTTTCAAATGGCCAAATGTGCACTCCCCTGCCATTCTGTAACTGCTGAGGCAGTCATGAAACAGTTCATTCTTTTGGTCCAAGTGGCCTATGGATGGCTTCATTAACCTGGAAATCAGAGGATAAACTGGGTCTCCCAGGATAACCAGAGTAATCTCCACACCATTAATGTCCACAAGAATGCTGGCGGCAAACTGTCCTTTAACCATTAAGATAAACAGAGCTGCATCCTGAAAGATCCTAAAATCATGGAATCTTCCAGACCATCCTTCATTTGTGTTTGTAAACTTGCCATGAAACCCTGGGAGCACCATGGAGAAACCCCCCTTTATAAATTCTGAGCTCTGGCGGTGGAGATGGTAAGACAAATAATAGTCACATGGGTCCCATCATACCACAATACAATAACCTCCTGAACATTTCCAAGCTTTATATCCCAGTGCAACAGTACTTTTCCATGACATCACACACCTGCATAACAGTGGTTCTAACAGCTGATCTCCACATACAGAATTGATTGGCGATGGACTGGTAGCATTCGAGGATAGCCAGCTTCCAGATGGTAGTGGTGAGCCAGTTCTCCATAGTCATATTGGTTGGCTGTTGTTGCGGCTCCAACATTAGTTCAGCACATATCTCACAAAAGATTGCCTTCGCCATCCAGAAAATCTCCTGCTATTGTTGGTTATCCCACGTTTGCAGAATGATCCTTTCCCACCAATCAACGCTGGTTTCCTGAACCCAGAAATGGTGTTTCACAGTGTGATGCTGCTCCAGGAACCACTCCTCTAGTATCAGTTACTTGGTTTCCTCTTCTTCTTGTTCATCCTTGTCCTGCTTCCTTGGCCTCTGCTGAAGCTGCTGGTGCTACTGGAGTATCTGCTGCCACATCATCGTCTGAGTCATTCAGTGGATGAAGGCCAAAACTGAATTACACTGGCTTTCAATGCAGAAATATAATCGAAGCAGCCTCTGCATGTTTGCGGTTGCCAGCATAGCGGTACAGAGCTTTGTTGGGCCTGGGCTGGCTAGTCCAATTAGAAAATGATGCTAGCCTGCCCAGAAAGGAAGTATGGGGCGGAGACAGTGGAAACATGAGATTTTTAAAAATTTGAACCCACCTGGCTTCCACTGTACATCCCATAAAGCATTTCAAGAAAAATCCCAGAATGCAGCAGTGAAGCAAAGGACCCTGGGATACCCTCTAAGAATGCCACATGGATAGTATGCAGCAAGCTACTGCTGTGTGTACACAATGAAGTGACGTGAAAGAGGCACAGGTGTCCTGTGTACATGCTGCTAGTGCAGTTTATGTAGTGCAAATTGAATAATGCATGTCAAATCAATCTGGTTTAACCCCTCCATCTAGACACAACCTGTGTCTTATATGTTGTTTAGTTTCATTAGTTTGCTGCTTATTCAGTCTTCCATGTCATTAATGATGATGTTAAATAAGATGAGTACTGAACAGAACCTCTCTGATAGTTCATTAGATACCTGCCCCGACCTACTACACTGCTGTTCATTATCCATTGCTTTTTAGACAGTCTTCCATCCACATTACAATGTTATGGTCAAGTCATTTTGACACAATATCAAATGCTTTACTACAACATGAGAATAATCTGGATACAAAGTGAGTTTCACGTAATAAACTTAATTTACATAGTCTTTGTGTTTTGTTTCTATCGTACCTGTTTGCTAGCTGCTAAGAGTCAAATTTTATATTGAAAGTAAATGCGAGTTAAATGCCTACGCCACTTAGGTGTTTTTGAAAATCCCACTAGGTGCCTATCTAAATCTTTTGGTGCCTAAATATCTTTGTGATCGGGGCCTAGGTATATTTATTGTTTTACATGCAGCACCATAGACTACTAGAAAATCTGGAATGACTGTGGATTTTCGTATGACTGACGTTTCTTATTGTGCTTATTTGGCTTAATTATCATTAGATAAACAAAGTTAAGTTTGATGACATAAATTATTATTAGTAGCACTACTGGCAAAGCTGCTGAACTAATTCTAGATAATACAGACTTGTTCAGAGACATATTTCTGATCAAATTACAGGTGGGAAAATAAAAGAGCACCATACCATATGGAAAACCATTTCAGGTGTCTGTAGGATAGTCAAAAGACATTTGCAGAACTGTGTAGTCCAGGCCATGATTTTCGGAGACATTAGACCAATACAGGCCTTCTTTGGATAGGATGGAAGCTAGAAAACTAGGAAGTGCAACAGAGACCTCTGTGTGTTCATCAGCCTTAGTATATATCCCTTTTATATTAATTACAATAGTCCTGACTCTTCTCCACTCAGAAATCACTACAGAATGTTCTTGTGCTTCCATGAGAACCAGTAGTGCTACTGAACCCCTGCTTAAACATAACACCTCAGTCCAAAACCTCAGCTGGTATAAATCAGTGGAACTCCCTCCAACTCAGTGGAACAATGCTAATTAACACCAGCTGAAGATTTGGATCTTCATCCCAGTACAACTATTCTGTTCTTACCAGCCAATAATCCTGTATTTCATATTGGGACTGAACAAATGTTAGGACCCTTAGAGTTTAGTAGCCCTATACTACAGTAGGCTAATGTGAAATATTAAATAGTCATAGGTCTCAGCTATGCCACCCCTCTGATATCTGGATCCAGAGTGTGTGGTTTGGGTCAATCCCTAAGTTTTAAAAAAGTTTAGAACTACAGCTCTATATTCATTCTACTAGAACTGTGGTTTTCATCAAATGCTCTTTACAAGATGCACCAAATACAACAGCTCTTTGTTTGGGTCCATATATACATTTCATGTCCGTCAGCAGATTGCTTTCTGTCAGTGTAGAGGTGGAAATTGAAGAGAGAGAAAGGGACAATCCAGAATGAGACAGTATGGACAGAGGGCCAAATTCATCCCTAGTGTAACTCCGCTGAAGGAAATACAAATAGACAAGAGATATATCTGGCCCAGAATAAACACCTCTGTGTCTGAGTCCTCCAGACTATAAAGCAGGGATCGGCAACCTTTGGCACGTAGCCCGCCCGGGTAAGCCCCCTAGCAGGCCAGGCCAGTTTGTTTACCTGCCGGGTCCGCAGGTTTGGCCAATCGCAACTCCCACTGGCCGTGGTTCACCGCTCCAGGCCAATCGGGGCTGCAGGAAGCAGCGGCCAGCACATCCCTCAGCCCACACCGCTTCCCTCAGCCCACATTGGCTTGGAGTGGCGAACCGTATCCAGTGGGAGCTGCGATCGGCCAAACCTGTGGACCCGGCAGGTAAACAAACCGGCCCGGCCTGCCAGGGGGCTTATCCTGGCGGGCTGCGTGCCAAAGGTTTCCAATCCCTGCCATATAGTTTAAACTAGAGCCAAGGCCTAAATGATCTAATCTATATAACCATTTCCTCTGTGACCATCACTATGACTTTTAAGCACCAAATACAAAAATTAAAAGATAATTGTTGCAATGGTCTCAAGTTGCAGTCGGGGGAGTCTAGGTTTGGTGAAGCACTGGAATGGGTTACCTAGGAAGGTAGTGGAATCTCCATCCTTTAGAGGTTTTTAAGGCCGGCTTGACAAAGCCCTGGCTGGGATGATTTAGTTGGGGTTGGTCCTGATTTGAGCAGTGGGTTGGACTAGATGACCTCCTGAGGTCTCTTCCAATCCTAATCTTCTATGATTCTCTGTCAGAAGACTATATCCTCCATTTTCCTCCAGGCTAGTCTGTATATTCATGGATTACACTTGTGGAAAGTATATTTAACAGTTGCAAGTGCTGATTTGGGGGGCGGGGCGAAAGCAATGTCCACTTAAGTTTTTGAGACAATGGGTAGACAAGAGATAGCAAACTGTCAGAATTCATCTAAGCTTACAGTAGCAGTTGCACATTAATACCAATGAAGGAAACTCAGCTGTTTTTCGAAGTTTCCTTAAATATTTAATGACCCATAGTCTCCCTTTTTCATTCTGTTGTTGTGGTGCACCATGTCACAAGCCAAAATAACTAAGTTTTCCTGTCTTTTCATTATCTCACTATTAATATGTAATCACAAAGTCAGTAAGGAGGTTCATAACAGTAAGTCTTTGTAGGATCAGGGCCTTGATTTTTACTCAGCGTTCCAGAATTCCCCACTCAATGCTCCTTGCCACTTATCCTTATGTCCCTGGACCAATCAGAGATGGCAAAAAGGGAAGCATTGATTCACATGTATGCTCTCCTCCTTGTTGACAGTGCGCACACCAGCATTGTAGGCTGCATGGGGCTAATATCCCCATCTGCCTCCAATCCCCTACTGATCTGAGCCTTATCTCTACTTCCTAATTCTGGACTCTTTTGTGCATCTCAGTATAATTTCACTAAAACATCTTTAAGCACTTTTTCTTGTTTTAAAGATCATTCTAGGTACAGGCCTGACAACACATAAGGTCAGTTCAGCTCATCCTGGTGCCCATGTTAATAAACAAGGTAATGGACTGGTGGCCTTAAAGTCTGGTGGAGTGAGGAGTCTAGGCCAGAGTGCAGACAATATATAGTTGACGGCATTTTGTTTGTTCTTTATATTTCGCAGGGTTTTGTTAAACAGTACTGATCTGATGAAATCAATACTTTGAATAATTTTGCAGAACCAATGCAGATTTATACAGGAAAGTTTCCCAAAGATTTAATATAGGCTCTTTATTACCAGCAATCCATTTCAGAAACAGGACATTTAAAAAAAATAGCTATCACTTAAATCAAGAGTCAATTAGAAACATTAGTAAAAAGAACCCTGTCAACTTCCATTAGACCTAAAATGAGCAGTTTAATCTCCATTAAGCATGCAATTGTTAATCACTGTTTTTATCAAGATCATAAAAAACGGGGTCTTTAATTTCCTTCAAATAAATTTAAAAACTCATTGTTAACAAACTACAAGTAGCACTGCCCTTACCAAATGAAGAAAGGGAAAAGAATTAATTGCTCAGTCACCTCCAGTCCACAAACTGAGGAGAACCACTGGTGGAGACTGGAGTAAGCTAATTGGTAATTATTGTAACTTTGTCCTGGGTAACAAGAGTCTGGCCCCACTCACTGAAGCTTGCATTAATGTAAAACAGGACTGGGGCCTAAGGAATGTGTATTACTGTCAGGAACATTCTGAAATCATTCTTCATAATAGAGCTATATAAAGTAAAACTGGCACCAAAGCAATTACTGCTGAAGAATTAATAGGGGCAGCACAAACTTCCCACTCCCCAAAATGATCCTTATTGAAATATTGGAGTGACCGATCAACCAACTAACCTAGCTAGAAACAGGTAGCATGCTAGCAGAGGTGCTGGAACAATTTTTATAGTGGGAGTGCTGAGAACCATTGAACCAAACTGTAAGCCCTATATATAACGGAAACCACAGGAGGGGAGGAATCCCATAGCATTTAAAGTTTCCTGCATAATATTTTGTGTGTGTGTGTTTTCTCCCCGTTCTCAGTCTTTAGCACACACCATGTCTCATATTTTGCATTAATAGGCTGAGAAGTGTGTAGGGCAGAGGTTCTCAAACTGGGGGCCGGGACCCCTCAGGGGCTCATGAGGTTATTACCTGGGAAGTCACGAGCTGTCAGCCTCCACCCCAAACCCTGCTTTCCCGCCAGCATTTATAATGGTGTTAAATATATAAAAATGTGTTTTTAATTTATACGAGGGGGTCACACTCAGAGGCTTGCTATGTGAAAGTAGTCACCAGTACAAAAGTTTGAGAACCACTGGTGCAGGGAGAGTCAAAGCTTTTGGGGAGAAATGTGGATTTGTGCAGAGGGAAGGACACAGTGCCTATTTGGGTTAGGATGCTACATGTTGGGGCCTCTCACACAGTTCAGATATTTTAGATTAATGGCCAGACTTTTTGACTTTTCACCCAGACCTAAACTTTTACGATTCACTTTTACTAATTACTGCCTAGAGCAGATTCACAAAACCAACCAACCAACCAACCAACCAACCAACCAACAAACCCCAACAAACCACTATTTTGCCCAGAGGTGAAAGTTTCCATTATGAAATGCAGAGATGTCAAGTATGAACCTCCTCCTGGATCAAACTTGCAAATGCTCATATGCGCATGAAAATATTAGTGATGGTGGGGGTTTCCCTCCTCGTGGCATGGAAACACTCATAAAGCAAAGAAATGCTGGTTGTGCTCAATTCTACATTGTAAGGAGTCTGGGGGCAGCAGTACTATATTCAAAAGTTACCTTTGGGCTTCAAGGCAGGTTATTGGAAGCGGAGTTGACACAATGAATCTTGAAAAAGGAGACTAGCACTGGTTGAATTGATTCTTACACATCCCCTGTATTTTATAATACCCACACATTGGCATTGACATGAGTTCTAGAGAAAGAGGATTGGGATGCAATATGGTATTCATAATGAAAGGGGTATACATGAAATGGGAACAATACACTATTAGATAGGGTTAAAATGTTTTAGATGCCAAATTATTTGTAGGACTATACTTTAAAGACTGCCACGTCATTGGTTGACCTGTTCTGGTAATGACTAGGAATCTCATAAAGACAATGCAGTCTGAGATGAGCAGGCTGCAGAATAGGTTATAGTTTGCACAAGGGAAACGGCTGATAAAGGGAACAGGTGCTATGCAAGCTTCTGCTAAGTAGACCCATTTCTGATCTGCAGCAGCCCTCCTCTACTAGGCCTGGACCTTTCTTGAGTAGAGACTTGCATTTGTTCCCAATTCTAGGGTGATTTGGGGTGTACCCTCCTGGGGATTGTAGATCAAGCTTCCAAGTCAATTAATACTTTTACCTTTAGCCAGAATTTGAACCTAAGCCTCCAGAAGTGGAAGTTTATAGCAGAAACCCATTGAGGCACCTTGACTCCTGATATCAGAACGTACTCATTTTTTCTTCTTTTATGCCCACCAGAAAGCATTCAGTGGAACCCAGGGCCTAAACTTTTTGCTACAGTGAAGGCTGTTGCATGCTTCAGAATAAGTCTGGTTTTACTGGCCCCAAAGAAGGAAGGAAATATGGAATATATGCACAGATGTTCCATGTCTTCTGCATGCTACAGAGCACAGATAGCTTTTAGAGAAGGAGAAAGTTTGTGGATCTGTCACTACACAAATCCACTAACTCAACCCCTCAATGCAACAAGGGAAGCATTAGCTGCAAGACCACTACAGCACTGAGGCAACGGGGTGACTTCCTCATACTCTTTGTGCTCTGATCTCCAAAACACAGCACATTTACTTAGGCTGTATGCTGCAGGAAGGATTTGCTTCTTGTTGTGGGAGCTCTCCCATTACATTGGCTTATTTAGAATAAATTAATTTAAATCTCAAAGATTTCCCTAACTCCTACTTAGTCTCTCAGTAGAGCAGATCTTACTAATACAAATGATCTCAAACCTGTTCAGGCTGGTACTCTCCCCCCGCCCCAGCCTACCCCTGTTATAAGCTTTCACTAAGAGTAAGTTGTCTCAGGTGTGTTCTGGGTGAAACAATACATATAGCTCTCCCTTGGTCATTTCTTGTGCAAATGGAGTTTTAAGCAGCAGCTGCTCCTCAAGGTAGGGAGAAAGGATAATGTTTGCAGGGGGGGAAGCTAGACCCATCAGATTAATTAGCTTCCTTCTCTAAGGAAAATTAATGAAGTTCTGTACTTCAGTAGCTCCTGCCAGCTAGTATTGCTTGTTAAGTCACTCCTTGGTCATGCATTTATCTATAGTTCAGATAGTCCAAGACCTGGGGCAAGAATTAACAAGGGACAGCCCCCAGAAATCCATAAGGAGGAGTGGAGAAAGGGATACCCAGCTTCTTTGTAATCACGTTTCCATTTTGGTGTGATTTACCATGCTCCCCTGATCTTTGTGCTCTGATCAGTTGGCTCAGATCTACAAAGGCACTTAGGGGTGGTGTGCATAAAGGGACTTGGACATTGCAATGTAACTTTTAGCACTTAGAAAAATCACAGGAACAACACTGTAATCCAGAAACCCTGATTAGATGCCTAAATTCCATATATAATGAATGGGGGAGAGAGAGGCTCCTGAGACTGTGATAAACAAAAGCCAGCATGCTAGGTAGGGAGCCGCTTAGGCTAGCTGATGAAAGGTGCCAATGACAGGAGGGTGTGATGTGTCCTTCCCCTCTCTCAGAAATAGGTGCCTAAGTCTGGTCTGCAGGGAGGCATCTATCTCTGCTTAGTGATCCATGAACAGGAGCCTGCTGCATGGAGTCAGATGTCTTAGGCAGGTCTCTGAAGGGATGAATTTAGTGCCTGCCTTACTCCACACAAAATGGGCCAAGGAAGAAGTAGTAGTGGTGCCTTGTAATTTTTAGCCCAGTTGTTAGTGCATTTCTGGGATGTGAGAGACCCAACTTCAATTCCCCCCTCTCTGCGAGAGGGTGAAGAAAGAGGGTGGGTGCTATAACCACTGAGCTATGGGATATTCTGATCTTGGGAATCCCTCAAGCTCTCCTGTTGAAGCTGTTCCACTGTGGCTCAATGATGGACACAGGTTGGAACTGGGGGACTGGACTCAGGGTCTCCCACAGGCTGTCCTACCACTGGGCTACAGAGCCCCACCAGAGTCATGGGGTTCTCATGCTCTCCAGTCCGATGACTCGTCCACTGTGGATAAATACTTTTTCAGTCAAAAAGTTAAAAAAATCAATCTTTTCCCCTCTTTGTATCCCTTTTTCTCTCTCCCCCCACAAGCTATTTTCAGTGGCAAAATGGAAAAGGCAAATGGTGGGGAAGAAAGGGAGGCACTTAAAAAAATTGAATAAATCAGTTTTGAAACTGAAAAGTTTTCAGTTTGGGGAGGGATTTATTTCTTTTTTGTCATCAAATCTGGAAATTTCAAACTTTTTTAGTGGAAAATATTGAGAAAACAATTTTTATTTGACTTTTTCATGAAACATACTTACCATTTTCCAGCCAGCTTTAGGGCCAAAGCAGGATTGGATCATAATAGCACAATATAGCCCTCAGTAAAGTAATAGCCTCTGCAATTCAACATAGCTTTTAATTGTGCTGAGGGATATTTTCTACTTTATTCATAAATAGTTTCCTATTTTTCTGTAGACAAAAATAAAATCTAATGCATTAAAAAAACACACCCACCAAATATTCTTGCTTAAATTGATCTTGGCCAAGCAATAGGTTTGTTCTGGGTTTTTGTCAAGGCACATTAAAGAGTAGTGGGCTTTTGTATATATCTGGTGAAGACAAATAGCAGCACAATGGCACACTTCCATGTGCTGGGCCTCTTCTGTTCTGCAAAATAAAAATACATACAATGAAAATCAGACTTAATCAATCTTAATATACAAGAATCTTTCCATGCTTGAGATTTAGTGGAATGACAAGAAGGACACCTCAAGCACCTTCCCTACCTGCCCTTTCAAAACAGCATCAGCTGTACCAATGGGTTCTATATAGATTATGGTGCAATCTGACTGGCAGAAGTACATCTCACAAAATTATAATCAGACTGGATCTCACTAATCTGGGTAATAGCTCAACTGTGAAAGCTCTTTTGAGTAAAATCATTTTTTTATTAATGAGATTCAATCCAATCTCACTGATAAAAAATTACTTTAAAGGATGTCCCTTTGCTGCTATTCAAATGAACGGGAGAAAGCAGTGTGTGTTTTAAGAGCTGTCTTCCTGTCATATCACGATGGATCTCATTAGTGAGGGGAATGATTTTACCAGGAAAAAGCTTCTACAATAAGAAAACATAACGTACTGTAGATGAGCAAAATCCAAGTCAATTAGGCTAAAAAAAATGCTTAAAAATACCACCTCTTTACCCCTGTTCATCTTAATAACAAAAAGGACTTTTCTTCTTCTTTATTTAATAAAAATCATTCCCTTTTTAAGTTGAATTGGACTGGATCTCCACTGTAGTAGTAACAGTTTTGCTTAAAAGAGCTTCCAACGTTAATCTACTGTTCAACCTAAATTAACCAAATCAAGCATGATCTGAAAAAAAAATCCTAAAAGTATTATATCTATTTCTAAAGCATTAAAAAAGTACACATGAGGGTTTTATAATCCACTGCTTCTTTTAAAGTAGCTGGGATACATTTGCCTAGGTAAACCGATAAACCGGTGCTTGGAAATTCAATGAGATGTGGTCAACCACAAGTGACTGAAGTGAAGTCAATTCAAATAATTTATATGCATGCATTTAAAAAAACCCAACAACGTGCAGAGCCAAATCCTACAATGAGCTCAGTATGAGTGAACCCCTCTGCTGTTGGTAAGTTCAGTGGAGGAACAGGACAGTAGACTGTAGAGAAATATTTGTTTCAGACTGTGTATCAAAGGAAGGATGGTTTAGCAGCTAGGGCTCCAATTCTGTTCTTGGCTCTGCCATCTGATCTGTGTATCTTTGGGCAAATCACTTCACTTCTCTGTGCTTTTGTTTAGCTTTTCACCCTTGTCCTGTTCGTTTATTACATTAGTCAGCAACTAGCTGTATTACAATATAAACAATAGTAATAGTAACAGCAAAATCCAGACTACGGACTCTACAGCCATTCTGGTTTCATACTCTGATTATTTTCTCATATTGAGACATCTTTGATCTTTTAAAACAAAACAAAACAAAAAACAGAGAACACCCATTAAGCACTACAGCCAGCTGCAGCTACTTATTCACATTGCAAATGCAAACCTGGACTGGAATCAGATATTTATTTAAATGGCCCTAAATTAATTTAAATTTCAGTAAGACTACATACACCTGTGCCTGCAGATTCCTCATGCTAAGCTCTAGCCCTGTAACTTTTGCATTGATTTGTCAGTTACTTCAGAACTGCGGCAGCTGCAAATGGTGATCTACTGAGCTTTGCGTAAATGTGTGTTCACTGCAGTCAGTTTTGTGGAGATTTAAAGTTCGTTAAGCACATTTTCATCTAATAGCAACTATTTAATGTAAACACTTGGGTCATTTTCAATATGCTTAAAATAACTGCTGATCAGCAAATTATTGAATGTAATTTAAATGTAGTGGGAGCTCATTCCATAGGAAGTAAAAAAATCCACAAGGTATTTTTTCTCACTATCATAGAAGCATGTTGTCAGATTCTCTGGTGAAGTCACAACCTGGCATTCCAGTTCTGTTAGTATTCTTATACACTGCTAATGGACTTACAATTGCAAATCATCTCTGTAACATGCCTTGCAATATTTAAAATTCGATTTATTACATCTACCTCAGACACAAACATACACACACATGATAATTTCATCTATCTTACAACGGTTAGAGATACGCCAGTTACATGCTTGACATGTAGGAGGAAATCTGCCCATGTCAAACTTACAGTTCACACCAGTGGGGCTGTGCCTTTCTAGCAGGGAAAGCTGCTCTAGGGACTGATTGCAGCAAATACTGTAGGTGTATCCCACTTTAAATATTCAGCTTGCAGCTAGCAGTTAAGCATGTCACATTAGTCTATGTATAACAATATGATGAGCTGAAATGACAAAATGCCAGTTTACCACCAAAATTCAAAGCAACAGACACTATTTTCATCTGCGGAGAGTAGCTATCAGTTCACAGTGTCTTTTCCAAATGAAATAATGTTGCAGACTGGCAAAATGGCACACAGCTAAAATATCTGGAATGTCTACTGGTTAGCGAATGGCACAGGTTTTCTATTATGCTGAATTGCTACCAAAGGAAATGGTCCATCTTGAATTGGAGGTCGTAATTGAGGAACAGATTCTGCTACCCCGTTACCTGGGGAATAAGGTACTACTCAATGCAAGGATGGTAGGATTGAGGATATAAACATAAAGGGCTAGCTCTTTTCATTGGAATTCTTGGAATGACACCCATGATGAATTTGACTCTTCATCTTTACTGAAAGACCACTAGAGATGTTTGACGCTGAAGAAAATAACAATTTTTGGAATCTCGGCTTCCATCCTTCTACAAAGGAGAACTATTTTGGGTCTTTTTTGCACTTACGTGTAAGACCTCACAAGGTTCATCATGCAGAAAAGATACTCTTTAATTAGGTTAATATTTTATTTATGTTACAATCTCCCCCGGTCATGTCTAACAGAGGTTCTATTTACAATCTTGCCAAATACCAAAGAACCAATCAACAGAACATAAATTTACTTTTCAGAAAGATGTTACTTGGATGAAATTTACACTTGAAAGTTTAAATTTGCATTTCATTCTATCCCCTCAAAATATCTGCTTATTAAAAAAAATAGTTTCCAGGAGATTTTTGGAAGCAAAGCAAAACTTTTTTTTTCCTTTTCAGAATGCTTTCAATAATTTTCTTGTTCTACACCCTTTTTATAGTCCAACCACAGTATGTGCTAGTTTTAGTTTTCATGGTGTTGCAAAGGATTAGATTTTCTTCCTTTGAGATATCAAGGGGTCATTTGCTTAAATAAGAAATCCTTTCAATTGTCCCTCAACAAAAACACATATATTAAAAGCTGAAAACAGACAGATTTTATACTGAAGATTAATCAGACAAGCAGGCTTTTACCTGCCATATAAAATGATGAGAGGAAGAGGCGGGAAGAGAATTTCAGCTCTTTTTTGGGCACCTCTTCACAACAACAGTATTGTGATTCGATCTGACCCGGCCATCAGAGTTACTGTCAGAGATAGTGTGTTCCATCATTATGACCATTGTACCTTACCTTCTGGGCGCTGGTGGTGATGTTTCCAGAAAAAGAGCAGCTTCCCAGAGAAAGATAGAGAGCTGCTTCCCAGAGCCTATTTTTAGATTCACAAGAGGGAGGAGGTCAAGATGTTCCAATATGTCTGAAACGATTTGTGACCAAACTCATAGGACTTGGCTATACATACTTATTCCAGATTAGCTACTTAACAATCAGAGAGTTCACATGTGGAATTATTCCACAATAGGTATTCCATTTTAAATTCACACTGTAACTTAATCCAAATTACACTTTCAAGTGTAGACAAGCCCATAAAGGCTTCTCCCCATTGTCTGAGGGTGGTCATCACTAATTCTAGGTCAAGAAATCAGGTGCCTATTTATATAAAATTACTCAGATTATGGGGCGTGTTACTTTTTGGAAGAGTGGAAATAGCAGGAAACAGAAATAAGAGAAAGTCCCTGTATTTATTTTATTAGTACTTTATTTTAGCTATAGTCAATTCAGAAAAATAAGCAACAAAAAACAATCTGGGTGCATTTGCAATAATTTAAATACACAATAATACAGAATTCAGTTTTTAAAAAATGAGGTCAAGTAGACTACCCACACACCAAAAACATTCTATAACCTTCAGCAAGCTCCCCATAACCATGGTAAACTGTCACTCTCTCCATGCATCTGATGAAGTGGGTTTTAGCCCACAAAAGCTTATGCTCAAACAAATTTGTTAGTCTCTAAGGTGCCACAAGTACTCCTTGTTCTTTTTGATGATACAGACTAACATGGCTACCACTCTGAAATCTGTCTCCTGAAACTGTCATCTCACCCACTCCTCGGACATCTGTGGAAAAAGATGGGATTTGCAGTGTGTCTACAAGGTTGACAAATTTGGGTTCTGTCAGACCAAAGAGAGGAGCAAGTTCCAATGTCAGGTGTCTTCTTGGAGAGTGCTTTGCCAGTAGCTCTTCTCTTTGACATTGAGACAGCTACAATGCCAGAACTGTTGCTGATTTCAACTGTGGCAACACAAAACATGCAGCGAGGTGTTGTCTTATGCAGCAAGGTCCCAAACTATTCAGGATTTTACAAGTTAGAATAAGGCCCGGTGTGGTGGCGTGTTCCTGTAATCCCAACTGCTTGGAAGGTTGCGGTTGGCGGATTGCTCAGGAGTTCTGGGCTGCTGTGTGCTATGTTAATCGGGTGTCCGGTGCTACTGACAGCTTGGCCAGTGGGTAGTTGGAGGACTGGCTAGAACAACACGTCTGACATGTTGTGATCGGTGCTCTCTCTGTGAGGGCTGATAGACCAATTGGTGACAAGTTAGAATGAATTCCTTGAACTCCACCCAGAAGTCAACAAGCAGCCAGTGTTGATTACAGAGCAGGGGTGTTTCACGGTCTCAGTTTGAAACTTTGTTTTACAACTGGGCAGCCACATTTTGCTTTCAGGAGTTCTCAAGAGGTAACCTCACCCCGAGCACATGAGGTAGTCTAAACCCAACATAATTAGACTAAGGATAACTATGATTAGGCCTACATCTAACAGAAATGGTCATACCTATTCTAGACAAACGCAGATGAAAAATTATGCGCTTCCCTATGACCGCTATCAGACCTTTCAGGAGGAGCCTGCACTCAGGCAAGACTCCTAAATCGAGAACACTTTCTATGCCTTTAGCCCAGCTATTTAGACTTGAAATAACCTGAATCATCTAGATACAGACTAAGTTTAAGACTTCTGCCAGTGCTGTTCCAGCCCTCTTCCCTCCTACTTCATCTGATGCAAGTGTTCATTAAACCATTGTTATCTGGGAGAATAAAGCCAGGGAAGACAGAAAGAAGGGGTTACCATGTGTTTGACTTGCTGTAAATGAGCAGGAACCTATGTTTTATTCCTCCTGTTCATGGGGATGATACCTGGGATCTCCATTAAAGATCACGTCACTTGCATGTGGACAATGTTGTATGGGCAGACTTGAATGTGGTACCATAAAAGTGAACTAAAGTCTGTCTAAACGGAAAGCAAAATTGTGAGAAAAGCAGAGCTCAAGAGCTATGGAATATGGAGATGTCTGATCTCAAATATACTGATAAAAGGGATCTTCATTTCTTTTTCACCCTGAAGATGAAAACGCTATTTCCATTCAAGGACATGGCTCACAAGGCAAACTTATGTGTCAGGGCCGGTATCAGGGAGTCTGATCATAGAATATCAGAGTTGGAAGGAACCTTAGGAGGTCATCTAGTCCAACCCCCCTGCTCAAAGCAGGACCAATCCCCAATTTTTGCCCCAGATCCCTAAATGGCCCCCTCAAGGATTGAACTCACAACCCTAGGTTTAGCAGGCCAATGCTCAAACCACTGAGCTATCCCTCCCCCACAATGATCTAGCAGTCAATCCCAGGGTCAGAGTCAGGAGCCACTCCAAGGGTAAATGCCTGGGTCAATCACTGGAATTAGGGCAAGAAAGCAGGGACAAGGAGCAGTAATAGGAGCAAGAAATGGAAACCAAGGAGGCAATAACTAGGAGTAAGGTGTGATAATAGGAGCAAGGAGTAGGAACCAGGCAAGAACGTGGCCTCAGGGGGTCTGGTCACCAACAGGCTAGCAACGAATTGCTCAGAGAAGGGGTGGGACAAGAACAGGAAGCGTCATGCCCAGTCGTGTTCAGTCAGCAGTCTGCTGCTAGTCACCTGACCCAGCTTAGTCAGTGGGTATGGCCTGTAAGAGAGGGGTATTAGCTGCAGTTGCCTTGTCTGACCTTGCAACGTGGTGACGCAGAGGGTAATGCTCTTGCTCAGCAATCCTGTGGGGTCTTGGATTCAAGACCTGTGGCACCTGACACTATGTGACAAATCAAATGCTGAAGATAATCAGGCAAATACTGTCTCTGGTGTAAATCTGGAGCAATGTTAAAAAAATCAAAGGAAAGGAATTACTATGGATTTATACTGGGGAAGCTGAAGAATGAAATTCGAACCAATGTCATATGATACAACAGGGAAGAGTATGGCATGGTACAAAAATTAAGAGTTCATTTATGGTCTTAATTGTGATGTACAACACCCTCGCTCAGCTGGAAGATCGCTGTCATTTCTGGTCTTGAAGACACATGTCACTCATTTCCAGCCTCTTCTGATGTTTGACAATATGGACCTGCCTGGAGCTGAGGAAGACTAATGAATGACACAGCTCACTGAGCAAATTTTCATTAACAGTTTTCCTCCTACTCCAAGAAGAGGTCACCCCTGGCCCTGAAATGTAGGTTCAGCTACAGAAGAGACACTTGTAGGGACTCAAGTTAATGTAATACACAAGACTCTTCACAGCCAGTTTTCTGTATTGGAAGAATGCTTGAATTGATGACAATCTTTGATACAACACTGTATAATCCAAACTCGGAAAGTGGACAGTGTATCTGAAAGTTTATGGATTGTAAGATTTAGCAGAAGAGGTAATGTTATTCATGCTGTAGTCTGACTGGAATTTATTACACGAAGTGGAGCTAAAACATTAATATTTGGTGAAAACTCTTCTCCTTGCCTTTTATTTTGATCAGCTATTATTTTGTTCATGTTTATGCTGTAATTAATAGCTTACTTGATTTTTTAAAATTAGATTCTATCATTTTTTCTTTCCATGCAGTATGAAATCCCAATGAACAGCGTAATTATTAGGTTGCTCTGGAGGTTCTGTGCTGCAGTGAAACATCAGTGGTGTACCTTTGAATGCAACATTACCACTTCAAAGTAACATACTTGGTACCTGATGTGAATTTTGCTCTCCTCCCCACCCCCCAGGAATGTTACTCTGGTCAAGCGGTTAATGGATTCCCCAAGATGTCTTCTGTTTTAAGAATAATTACAAAGCGCTGTATATATAGCCTTGTGCAGTGTGAGTTAGCATAATATATGAGATTATAACTGTATTCTTATTAAAGGCAGAATATGAGATTTCAAGCAGGTTATACTAGTCCGCTCACATATTAAGCAGAGATAAGCATCAACCAAACCTCTCAATCTGAACATCCCTGAATTTAAGAAAAATTTGGATGTGAATTTTGTGGTTTAAGCCAAGCTCTAGTATTAAATCTAGCTAATTGCACCATTAATGTCTTCTACACAACCTATGCAGACAGAGATTAAACTGAATTTTAAAGAATGATGTGGCAAAGAATGCTACCTCAGCAGACCCTGTTCTTCTGCAGAGTAAGGCATGCCCAAAAGAGGTAGCCCAGTCATAATATTGTCAGCCTTTTCACTCTGTTTTGTATAAAACAGCTCCTGTTCAATTTTCCTCTAACATGTCCTGAAGAAAACCCTGAGGAGCATGAAATATTGACACTCTAGTAGCCAAATTTGAGGAAAAGATTGGGGGAGTCTGCCCATTCTGAGAAGACACTGTATATGTCATTCATGTTTACAATGCTCCTTGCTATGGAGAGGAGAAAGTCACAACATAATAAGCAAAATCCATCTTGTCATATGCTTGGGGCCCCAACAGTGAGGTAAAAGAAACACAAGAATGAACAGAGATTGTTCAGTCAGCCATGGGAAGGAGAGATTATTAATATTTTTAAGGCCAGATTCTCATATTCTTTCATCCTCATGTTGAGTAGCACCTTAGTCAATAGGACAATTGAAGCAGTCAGGTATCCCAGTCTGGCCCCTAATCCATAAATGAATTTATTGCTGCTGATTTGAGAAATTTAGGCCCTAAACTGGTGCTTAATTTTAACTTCATATGCGTAAAGTGAAGCCAATGTTCAAATGTTTTGCTGGGTCAGAGCCTAAAAACACTAGTTAGAGTCAGACTTAGTGGGGGCAAGACCTATACCGACCTCCTAACTATATCTATGAGAGTACATTTCACTCCTGACCCATAACACCTCTGCAGTTCATGCTGGAGTCCTTTCTTCAACAGAGGATAGTGATTCTGTTTAATTGTGTGATAGCTTTGTAAGCTTCACATTGGTGACCTAAAACTAGAATGATAAACCAGTGTCTATTTGCACCTCACCATCTAGAGACCTTTCAGATTGTTTAGATCTTGTATTCTAAGTTAGCGATTTAAGCACGACAAGCCAATGTAAAACTGGATGCAGCAACACAGTGTGAACTGTAGGATTTGCACTAAATAAATAAGGTATCATAGTGTTTTGAGCTCTATAGAGACTTATTAACAATGGAAAGGAATGCACAATTTATACTGTTAAAACCAGGTCTATGAAGGATTAAAACATTGCTACCCATAGAGCACCTCAGTAGCAGGTGCTACTGAGCTGCGAAGGTAGAGAAGGGACTTTTTAATGGTATTTTTCATTATCTAAATTAAGGGCCAAATCCTGGAGCTGTTATTCAGTCAAAACTTTCAATGACTTCTAAGAGATGTTTAATGTGGCTCTGTGAGTACTCACTTACCTGGTTGGCGGTTCCTTTTCTTGTCTGGTTATTATGTTAGTAATCAAGTTTTCAGAGAATGTCTCCATTTTCTAAAGAAGATGTTGGGCCATTCATTGTATTAAAGAGCTTTCAAAAGATTTAATAAGACCAGAATTAGGCCCAATGTGCTCAATATTTCATGACACTGATATTGATGCTTGAAATGATACAAAAAAACCCCTAGACATTCCTGCTAGTCTAGAGGCAATTGATTTGTCACACCCAATGGGCTTTTAAAAAAAACATAAAGGTTGTACCTTGAAACTAAAGAAGTAGAAAATAATAGATCAAGGACTCTAGGTAAAGATCAACTTACATACCAAAGGCAAGGGCATTGTCTTGATTTTGGATCAGAGCATTATCTCAATCCAGTGAATGGCTATTCATCGGACTGGTAATTAAGAAAACACATTGTATGACAATGAATTTGGATCCAGATCAATCCTATAACTTGGGCTTCTCTACACTTACCGGAGGATTGATGCTGTGGCGATAGATGCATCAGCTTGCCAACCAGGCTCAAGCCATGTTTGCAGTGAAATCCAAATCACCAATAATAAGGATCACCCCAAAGAAAAGGGCATCAAATAAGGTATTGTCCACAGAACATCATTCACTGAATACTTGGAGAGTGCCCAGTCTGGCTGGCTATGTGTATTCCTTCTTTTCTACTGTCATTTATGTCACTCTTGAATTGATTCTGTTTCATGAGCTTATGGATATGAAAATGGTTTGCTTGCTTTGCTCTCTGTGATCATGCTCCAGTGGTATTAACACTAAGGGTCAATCTGGATTATCCCATATTTAAAAGATGGTGATTAAACACTTCTGTTCTTGGTCTGAAGAATTTTCCCTTCGTTACAAGAGGAGCTGAAGCATTTACTGACATAGAATTGCATTCCTGACATCACTTTGCAGGTGGTCTGGGTGGCTGACAACAACAAAAAACTTGACTGCAGAGCAAGCACTGTTCTTTAATGAGGACACTGATATAAACAGGATTCAAGGAACTAGGAGGGGAAATTGTGGACTTTAATTCTCACAGAAGATTTCTCTTTTTATTTTACATAATTTTGCTAAGACCCAGTAAGCAAGGCAAGTTAAGACCGTCTCACAGGTCAAAGACAGAGTTCTGTGTCTTTTCCAGTGTGTGTTCAGAGTGGAATTGGGGTTCACATAAGGGCAGCCATGACAGAAAGGAGGCTGTATTTTGGGGTACCATGGGAAGCCATTTGGGAAAGCCACAGACATAGCAGAAATTGGAGAAAAAACACAGATGGGAGGAAAACCGCAGCCGAAACAGGAAGTTATTAAATGTCAAGGAGCTTTTGGGAAAAGGGCTGAAATGTCCTGAAGACAAAAATGATGTTCCTTTTTTTTTTTTTTTTTTTAAAGGCATAATTTCTGTGATCTTAAAGAAGCTTCTATAATAACATGCTTGCATGCACACAGCTCATGCTTCTAGCTCTGGAGGTCCTCGGTTCAATCCCCAGTATGTAGGCCCAGAAGGTGGCTGTCACCTGTCAATGAAGTGAAAATTTTCTGAGAAAGAAGTAAATTTCTAGTTACTTTATGAACTGCCGTGAGAAAGAAATTGTTTAAAATACCTTAATAATGTCTTGTCCTCACAAATAGGCTTCAGCTCAGCCAGCAGAGGCAGCCAGGACTGGATTGGAAATAACTAGAGAGCAACTAGACTTTAGTACCAATGATACATTTCGGTTGTGCCAAAAATCTCTCTGTTATTTTTCTATGGTATGTAGGAAACATATAGCTACTGAGGTTTAAAATATCCTCCCTAAGCATAAGATTCCAACAGCCCAGGGTTGTTGCACCTTCCTTAGCAGTGAAGGTGTTAATCAGTGTATACTGACTCATCTGCATCTAAGAAGCTCTGAAATTAAAATTAGCACTTTTATGCCTGGTCCCCAGCTTGCTGCTATTCAAAGCCCCTATCTGCATACACTGGGGATGTAAAAGACCTTTTGAAAGTAAATAATTGAAAAAAATTAGAGGGATTTTTGAAAATTGCAGCTCTTCCCTTTAGGACCTGTGCAGGAGCCCTCTCCTTCTGTCCAAGTACAAATTACCCCCATATGGTTGTGTCCATTGTCTCAATGTAATTTATTCATTATGCAGGGCACCGAATCCCAAATGGTGAAAGCACAACCGCAGAACAATGAAACAGGCTTCAGAAGCTCGTAAGTGTCCAATCCAGGAGAACCTAATGAACTATAACATGTATTACTTTCTAAGGCATTCAAATTAAAAGACCCCCGCCTCTAATATCAATGTACTTATTCTAATTCTAATCAAATGAAAACAGGCATCAGCCTCCTAAAATATAGCAATCGAAGACAGCTGGGGGGAGAAGATGGTCGTGCCAAAATTCCTTTAAGAGTGTATTTGCACACTGACCACCTGTCCATATTTAAGACAGGCTTTCCTGTCTGGAGGCTGTTTGCTGAGATACCAAAGGCTTCTTCCAGAAGCAATGATATGGGAAGGGGCAGAATCAAGCTTTAGAATATGTGAGAGCAAATGCAGTAAGTGCAGTTGAGTTCTTTACAAGCAATTCGTTGATTAATTTGGACAAATTCAACATCCTGCCCTTTCAAGACCAAGGCAAACCCCCACCTACTATCCGCTCTCCCCCTCCCATTCCCCATGGGTCTTATTTTACTCGGACTCCCTCCCATCTGCTTGTCAGAAACTCCTGAATCCAATTCCACCACAATAAAGAAAACCCCACACAGGATAATCTTGGGAAGTCCCTGCCCTTCCCCAGCAGCCAATATACGGATCATCTTCTGGATGGAGCTGATTTTAATGAAGAGTTGGCAAGGATATCGTTACCCCCTCCTCACAGATGAGGGCAGGGATCCAGGAATTTTGAAAACTGGGAGTCCTGTTTGACAAAACACTGTGTTGGTTTTCTTGTCTACTGGGATACAGAGTAAGGCATGTTTCCTCTCCCCCTCCCTCACGGACACATCCTTACTTAAATGACATAAATTTCACTCATTGCTTCTCTGAATTATTGTTAAAAAAAATTTAAAAACAGCTTGTTTTACTATTTTTGTTCTTTAAATCCTCTTAATCCACTTTATATTGGCTTGTATTGCCTTTCCTGACAGAAAAGATGCCAACAAGATGGCTCATTCTTGTCTCAGCCAGCCACACACATTAGCAATTCTCACAGCAGTTGCCAAGTCTAGCTCCATGTCCTCCTTTTCCTAGAGTGGTTGTAGTTTTCTTTTTCTACAGTAGTTGACAAAAGTGTCTTCTGCATTTTCTACTGCTCCTGTTCTCTGGTGATAGCAGTTAATGTCAACTTTGCAATCTCCTCATTTCTTCTTCGATACTTGGCTCTGTCCCTTCAGAGCTTTCTGCATTAAAAAGCAGGAGAATTTTTGTCCCTATTTTTGTTTGCAATTCCATGCTGTTTTCTTCCTCTTCACCAATGGTTAGACCAGGAGAATGGAAGTCTGGACTCCTAGATTCTATGACCAACTCTGCCACTTTGTGGCCTTGTGCAAAGTTCTTAATGTCTTTGTGTCACAGGTCACCTATCTGTGAAATGGGGATAGTAATACTTTACTTACTCTGGGTTGAGTTATCTCAGAGTTGTGGCAAGTATGAGTGAATGCTTGAAAAATACTTTGAGATTCTTGCATGAAAGGCCCAGAGATGTGCAAAGAATTATGATGATGAACAATAATTTATTTATCAACACTTCATTCTTCTGCTCTCCTACAGAACAGATTCTCTATTCTCGGATAGATTCTCTGTAACTTCAAGTCTTTAAACCATTATATTAGGACTTCAGTAACTCAGCCAGAGGTTAGGGGTCTATTACAGGAGTGGGTGGGTGAGGTTCTGTGGTCTGTAATGTGCAGGAGGTCAGACTAGATTATCATGATTATCTCTTTTGGCCTTAATGTCAATGAGACTACGAGTCTAAATGATGAAAGCAGAGAAGCTGCACACTACAATGTCGTTGTGTTCTCTTGCAGTTTCTTCAATGTGTAGACACAAAAGCAAGGATGGTTTTGTGCTTAAGATGTATAACTGGGAGTCAAGAGACCTGAATTCTATTCCTCCCTCTGCCACAAACACTCTCCTTTGTGACTTTGGGCATATCTTGCTTTTCCCACCTGTAAAATGGAGCTAATGCTTCCTTAGCTCACAGGAGAGCTGTGTGTCACTGATCAGTCTATCAGCCCTCACCAAGAGAGCACCAATCATAACACGTCAGACGCGTTGTTCTAGCCAGTCCTCCAACTACCCACTGGCGAGGCTGTCAGTAGCACCAGACACCCGATTGACATAGCACACAGCAGCCTAGAACTCCTGAGCGATCCACCAACTACAGCCTCCCAAGCAGCTGGGATTACAGGCACACGCCACCACACTAGGCCCAAGCTGTGTGTATTCATTAATATTAGTATAAAGTGTTTTCCAGACCTCGGATGGGCACTCAACATTTTCTGGGTGCTTAACATTTTCTTACAACAGGCCCCTTTAATAGGGCCCCAAAAGCCTTGGGTCAAGAACTTGGGCAAAACTCCCCTTTAAGTCAAGGGGACTTCTGTCAGAGCAAGGACTGAGTGCAGGATGACCAGACATCCTGATATTATTGGGACCATCCGGATTAGGGGCTTTGTCTTTTATAGGCAACTATTAGCCTCCCGATCCTATTGCCCCCCTTCCCCATCCCGATTTTTTACACTTGCTCTCTGGTGACCCTGAGTGAAAACTTCCAAATTTGTTCCATATTTGCATTATGAAAAAGGCAAAACTACATTGAATCATATTTCTAGGTCTGAACCTAAGGAGTGATAATTTTACATCCTTTTCCTATTCTATGTTATCCATTCCCTCATAGAGATTCTTTCTTATTTTGCATACCTATATTTTGCCATTATAACCTGAAAGCAACCACAATCACAGCCACATTAATAAAAGCCACTATACCAGGCACATATTTTTTTTAAAAAGTGCCCAGAAACATGTTTTGCTTCCCAAATCACCATCACCCTATTCAGATTTCTAAAGAAGCAGTGAAGAAGTATAAGAGTGTGGATAATTTAGAAAAGCTGTTTTCAGAAGTTGATAGAAACGAAGTCATATACTCAGGGGATGAGCTATCAACGACAATTTATGCTAGTTACGACATTTTTCAGACTCCATACTTCATTGGTGGACTCGCCTCGAGACTTTTGGAGGTGGAGTCCTTTGCAAAAGGCCAGAAAAATCCAGTTCATACAGCTTAGAGAACCTGTTATTGTACCAAGTTGTTATTTTTAACTTAACTTCAGGCTATGGTCCAATCCTGCTCCCACTAAAATCTATGGGAATTTTGCCATTGATGTTAAAGGGCGTGGCTACACTTGTGAGTTAGAGCACATTAAAGCAGCCACGAGTGCCCTAACTCACGACTCATTCACACTGGCAAGGCACTTTGAGTGCCTGGATTCTGCAGCTGGAGCACTCCTGGTAATCCACCTCCACAAGCAGCATAAAGCTTGGTGCGCCTAGGCTGAAACGCCCTGGTGTCAGTGTGAACGAGGTGTTGCATTACTGCGCTCTGATCGGCCTCTGGAAACATCCCATAATCCCCTTAAGTCAAGTGGCCACTCTTGTCATTGTTTTGGAATCGCTGCAGGTATGCAGATATCCCCTTTCAAAGCTCCGTTTCTGACAGCCCAGCCGGCATGCTTATCTGCTCCGGGACAAAGCAATCATTACTGTGGAATGCTGTGTGTGAGAGAGAGAGGTGGGGGGTCTGCTGCTGTCTGAACTTACAAGACAGCATGCTGACATGCTTTTACCCCAAAAAAACCCACTCTCTCTCCCCCCACATACACACAACACACTCCCTGTCACACTCCACCCCACTCTTCTGTGTATAAAGTTCAACACATGCTCAGTTCTTTGTAGGATCAGGGACTAAGATGCGACAGGTCATGAAGTTAAGGACAAGTATCTTGTATTTAATTCAATGCGGAAAAAAAGTCATTGGAGGCATTCAAAGCAGGAGATGACACAGTGTTCATAGCAGGAGCCTTTTGAATGGACCATGTAGAGAAGTCTTATAGAATTTAATAAGAATAAAAGCAATAGGATTTACTATAGAAATATAATAAGGTTATAGAGCAGTTATTCTGTGTAAACCTATTGACTATAACAGAGGATGATCTCCTTCCTGATTTTTGAACCATCTTATGAAACATTATAACAGGGATATAATTTATTATTTATTTAAAAAAATATGCTTAAAACCCTATAGGAAGATTAGCATCTTGTATTAAGTTCTACAGGACTTAAGTCGTCAATCGCCCCTCCCTCAGTGAAAGCAACGGCAGACAATCATTTTGTGCCCTTTTTCCTGGGTTACCCATGCAGATACCATACCACGGCAAGCATGGAGCCCGCTCAGCTCACCGTCACCGCTGCAGCTCCTGGGTGCCTTTGCAGCAGACGGTGCAGTAGAACTGCTAGCCATCCTCGTCTATGGTGTATGGCTCCACCGCTTCCGTTGCAACTCTGCTCTCCTGCAACTCTGCAGCAGATGGTGCAGTAGGACTGGTAGCCGTCCTCGTTGGACATGTAGCTTGGCCGGGGGTTCTGGGAACGTCTTCCTTGCCCGGCTCCTAGCAACCTCCAGGGCATGGTGTATGGCTTCCACTGCAACTCTGCTCTCCTTCAAGCTGGAGGCACCGCGCAGTCGCACATACCCCAGCCTACCCCTTGCTCCCATGGCTCATGAAGCCTGGACAGTAGTAAGGAGCAGTTCAACTATAGGCTGAGCAAGTTCAGAATGGTGGTAGAATGTGCCTTTGGATATTTAAAAGCTCGCTGGCGCTGTTGGTCAGACCTCAGCGCAACCAACATTCCCATTGTTATTGCTGCTTGCTGTGTGCTCCATAATATCTGTGAGAGTAAAGGGGGAGACGTTTATGGGGTGGGGGCGGGGTGGGAGGTTGAGGCAGATCACCTGGCATCCAATTTTGAGCAGCCAGACACCAGGACAATTAGAAGAGCACAGCAAGGCGCGCTGCGCATCAAAGAGGCTTTGAAAACCAGTTTCATGATTGGCCAGGCTACGGTGTGACAGTTGTGTGTGTTTCTCCTTGATGCAAACCCACCCCTGTTGTTGATTTTAATTCTCTGTAAGCCAACCACCCTTCCCACTTCTAAACAAAGTAACTATTGTTTTGAAACCATGCATTCTTTCTTTATTAATTGAAAAAATGAGATAATGGACAAGGTAGCCTGGGTTGGGTGGGGGAGAAGGGAAGGACAAGGCCACATTGCTTATTGTAGCCACACTAAAAATCAAACTGTTTGAATGACAGCCTTCTGTTGCTTGGGCCATCCTCTGGAGTGGAGTGGCTGGGTGCCTGGAGCCTCCCCTCTGTGTTCTTGGGCGTCTGGGTGAGGAGGCTATGGAACATGGGGAGGAGGGTAGGCGGTTATACAGTGGATGCAGTGGGGGTCTGTGCTCTTATTGGCTTTCCTGCAGCTCCAACAGATGCTTCATCATGTCTGTTTGCTCCCCCATTAGTCTCAGCATCACATCCTGCCTCCGCTCTTCGCGCTCACTTAATTCTTTCCTGGCCTCTGCCACTGAATGCCTTCATGCATTAAGCTGTGCCCTATCAGTGTGGAAAGACTGCATGAGCTCGGAAAACATGTCATCGCAAGTGCATTTTTTTTGCCTTCTAATCTGCGATAACCTCAGGGACGGAGATGATAGGGGGAGCATAGAAATATTCTATGCTCTACGATTCTGGGGGGACTACGATTCTGGGCTTGTCTGAGCACCTTAATTTTCACGCGGCACTGTTGTGTGTTCCTGTTGTAGCCTCTGTCCATCATGCCCTTGGAGATTTTGGCATATATGTTGGCATTACATCTTTTGAAATGGAGTTCTGACAGCATGGATTCCTCTCCCCATACAGTGATCAGATACAGTATCTCTTGTTCGGTCCATGCTGGTGCTCTTTTGCTATTCTGGGACTGCATGGTCACCTGTGCTGATGAGCTCTGCATGGTCACCTGTGCTGATCAGCTCGCCACGCTGGCCAAACAGGAAATGAAATTCAAATGTTGCCAGGGCTTTTCCTGTCTACCTGGCCAGTGCATCGAAATTGAGAATGCTGTCCAGAGCGGTCACAATGGAGCATCCTGGGATGCCAATACCGTCGAATTGCGTGCACACTAACCCAAATTCGACCCAGCAAGGTCAATTTTAGCGCTAAACCCCTCGCCGGGGAGAAGAACAGAAATCGGTTTTAAGAGCCCTTTAAGGCGACAAAACAGGCTTTGTTGTGTGGACGGGTGCAGGGTTAAATCAACCTAACGCTGCTAAATTCGACCTAAACTCATAGTGTAGACCAGGGCATAGTTAGGTTCACAGTGTCAGTTTAGACACTGCTTTGCTTGCATTGACTGTTGCTGCCTTTCAGAAGCCATCCCACAATGCCCCAAACTGACAGTTAAATCGGTGCAAGCGCTCCTGGTGAGGACATGCACTGCTGACACAAGGAGTGTAGTGTGGACATGCAAAAGCAATTTAATTACTGCGGTGCCTGTACATTGATTGATGTAACTTAGGTCAACTTAATTTTGTAGTGTAGACTTGCCCTGAGTTCATAAAATTAAACTGTAATTCATAAGTTCACACAGGAAAATTTCCCATTGTCTAACTTGAAGCATCT
Organism: Macrochelys suwanniensis; assembly: GCA_033296515.1. Taxonomy (NCBI): domain Eukaryota; kingdom Metazoa; phylum Chordata; order Testudines; family Chelydridae; genus Macrochelys; species Macrochelys suwanniensis. The sequence continues at coordinate 25,142,157 of CM065781.1, read as the reverse complement.
AATTAATCAAATGGATGTTAATGACTTAAAGTTACCCATGTGCTGAATCAGGGCCTAATCGAGGTCTTCAAAATGTTTCTTTTTTCCTTTAAAAAAAAAATCAAGTTAAGGAGTGAAAGCTAGAATCAACCAATTTACAAAAAAACTCAAACCTTTAAAACACTCTGAAATAGCCTTCTAAATAGTATTTTTAATCAGTTTGTAGATTCAGATACCAGTAAAATATTTGCTTTGGAATAAACGTCTCTTACTAATGTCCTGCTCAATAGCATGCTGTTCCTGTGGACTCAGAACAAAAAGCCTAAGGGCTCTTATTCAGGGATACTGCAATAGCTGTGTTTGTAATTTATAACTCTAGACAGGGCAACAAATTCTATTATATAAATATTTGAAGCTAACACAAGGAGAGGAATACTTTAAAACAATCCTTTGCTCAGAAGCTGCACTTCCAGCACTTTTCACTTACTTTTCATTATTTCACCACAGGGGAACAGTTTCAAGGAATTATTATGTTAAATAATATATTAAAAAATGAGTCTTGGAATCTTCCCACACCCCAATAAATAACATTTAACATTTGTCTTTGTGGTGGAAATATGTAGCAGACAACTTGAGGTTTTCTTTTCTTTTCTTTCAAGGAAGTATGAAAATATTAGCAAATGTTCCAGTCTCCACCACTCAAAATATTATGGGTCAGGTCCTAGCACAGTAGATAGGTCATTGGTCCATCATGACTGCTTTATATCATTGTGGGCTTTAGGACATAATAGCCTGTGAGCAATCAGAAAAACCTGGTTAACAGACAGGAGAGAAACCTGAAAAAGTGTAATTATGGAACACATAACCTTTGACACTTTTTTCTTTCAATCTGATTCAACTTAGTTTTCAATGGCACCGTGTCGCCAACACAACGATCCCTCTCCCTTCTGTTGTATGTCCTGTCACATTGATGACCTCAGTGATCTTCACCCACTAGAACAGAACCCAACCAACTTGCACTCTGATTTCCAAAGAGTACACCTGTTTCGCTGTGGATCTGATGCTGGGAACTCACTGCCTGTAGCCTTAATACCCAAAAACTTGTTTTGACAGTTGGTTATGTTCTTTGGGGAGTCTGGGGACTTCATCTTTCTTGTGAGGAAAAAAAAGAAAACTTAAGCCTATGACTAATTGGCTGAAAGTATGTGAGTAATTCAACTCCATTTAATTGAATATGGGCTCAAATTAAAAAGAGTGAATAATCATCCTAGAACCTTTGTACTGACGTTCACTGGCCTCATCTATATATTAAAGGAAAGCCGTGGAACGCATATGTCATGAGTCTTGCTGACATAAACCCAACTACTTTGTAACAGAAATTACATCCACATGCAGAGAACATTGGCATTGAAGAGGTTAACTTACTATTATTATTTTATTTACAGATAGTCAGAGAACAGGATACATTGTCTGCAAAAACTTCATGAAAAATTTGTCCCATTTTTGGGTGGAAATGTCAAAATTAGAATAATTTCCCAACCAGCTCTATTATTTATTTATTTACAGAAGTGTCCTCAAAGTGCTGCGTGCTTTCCAAACATCGCCTGCTCAAAGAAGCTTAAAAACTAAACTCATTTTTTTGTTCCTTTATCTATGCAAAATAAATAATTTTCCATTAGGAGCCAATTCCGGAGTTCTTACTTAGACTTGCCACTGATTTCAATAGGAGTTATACCTGAGTAAAACATGAGTAACAAATGATGAAGGCTTACAGGAGCTGACCCAACAAAGCACTGATCAAGAACAATAATGGACAATATTTGTTAATAAAATGACTAATTAAAATGATTTTATCTTTATGTTGACATTATTATTTGTATTGCAGTAGTGTCTATGCTCCCAGCGCGCTAGGCACTCTCCAAACTCCTAATAAATAGACATTCCCTGTCCCAAGGCATGTAGTAATAACCAAAGGCCCTATTTGTCATTTTCCTATGCCAGCTGTATGGATATCATCCTCAAACAGGGATTCTGAGAATCAACCATTGCCATCCACTCCAGCTCACAAACACACACACTCTTTACATATTCATATTTTATAGGAAAGGGAATCCCAGAGAAAATGCTGGAGCAGAAAAAAGTATCACATTTTATTAATAACTAATGGGGCACACAGTACATTGCACTCACAAAGGTTACACATTTATGGTGTTGGAAGTCAAGGACGCTTCTAAAACCTAAAGATTCTTCAAATAAACATATTGGTTTAAATACAAGGAACTATTCCTAGCTCAGCAGGTAGTTGGTAAATAAATCACACTCAGACTTCACATAAATACACATGTCAAAGCATTTATCTGGTAATAAAAAAAAATGACTTTTAAGGAATGCAGTTCAGATAGGGAAGTGTCAGTAGTTTTGCACATCTCCCATTTTCAGCCCATTAATTTCAGTTTTTGACAGGGGTGGAGCTGACGGGGGCGGGGCAGAAACCCAGTGTTAGTTTTTCTCTTCTCCTGATTTCACGTGAATAAACAAAGAAAGGGAGTCCCTGCCTGTTTGCCAGACATGTAGATGCTAGATACTAGTGGATATTAGACACTAAATGCCTGTTGGCATTTGATGCTTTGCCACGTACTGGGAAATCCAGGAGTGGAGTTCTGGAGACCCTGGCCCATTCCAAAATAGACTTTGGGCTTAGGGCTAGGGTTGGAAAAGCTTCACAAATGCTTATGTAACGTTTGCAGAATCATCTTCCTCTTACACCCCTACCAGCGCTTCATTTTTTCTCTCAGTCTATCCATCCACCCTTCTATCCATTCATCGATCCTCTTTCATTCCTCCTTTTAACCAGGAGACCCACAACCAGTTCCTCCTCTTTGTCTGCATCCTTAGGTTTCTATAACTTCCAGTGCCTAACGTGCTCCTTTGTAAAGAGGGTAGTTGGATTTAGCCTAGTCTCTCCTTTGTTCTGATTAGATCTTCCCTGTGTCAAAAGCATTCAATGAAATGCCATTGGGAAGCCCCAGAACTCATGAGATTTAAAGATGGAAGTTGACCCTGCAGAGATAACCAAACCTATTGATCCTCCAAGTCAGAAGGCATTGTGTGGGAGGTTATTGGAAGACAGAAGATTCTATTGTGTTCTATTCAATCTATTCCTTATACCACCCTCATCACCATAGTGTCTGAGCACCTTACTACAGTAGTTTATTAAGTGACACAACTAACACCTGTCGCATGTGATTTGTTCTTTCGCTCATCCTCTCCCCACGGGAGAAATTGTTTGACTAAAGCAGTGTTTGTTTTGGTAGGGATTGTAGCCAATTAGTTCATTTTTTCATCCATTTATTGTTATGTTATGTGCAATTCATATGTTGTTTCATATATAATCAGTGTATGATAAATAGATGTAAATTGTAGGATTATAGAAGTACAGGATTGATAAGTATTTAGGAGTGATGAGTGTGTATTAGGTATATAAGTAAAGCATGGCTGAAACACAAGGCCTATAGGCTGAGACCTGTGAGATTTTAGCTTAGCCAAACTCGACCATAGGATTAAGAACCCTTGACATGAATGGGTGACCTACGAATAACCCTATGCCAGCAAGGTCACAAGGTTACTGCCAATAGGTGATGTTACAGAAAAACGGATTGGAGTATACTGCAATGTATTGTCCAAGACCACAAGACACACAACTGTAATATCTTTGAATGTCTGTCTTGACTGCAGGGTACATGTTATGCGTACATGCTAATGAGAATAAGAGGATCTATGAACAATCTATGAAAAATAGGGCACCCCGATATTCATGGGGTGTGGAAGTACAGATAAGGAAAAAAGGGCTGACACCTTCATGCATGTTCATAAGGTGTTAAGTGTAGTCAACATTATAATATAAAAGAGGGTTTCCTGGTTGGGTAAAAGTGGGAAGACCCAAGGGACGACCCCACAGGAAACTGCAGCAGGAACCATTCCTATAGCAATGATTATCTATTGAGAGGTCCATCAGACCCTAGAATATCTTTGAGGATGTGAGTATGACTACAGTTATAATTATTGTATAGGTTTTTGTAGGATTTCTATATGCATGGAGAATGGTATCTTTATTTTATTGCTTTAATAATACTTGTAGTACAGATAAGACTTTGTACTTGTGATTGGGCATTATCCTTGGACTGTGTGTATTCCAATATAGCCTCCAAACTTGAGAAAAGCACCAGAGGCAAATTCCCTCTGTTGAGCTTGAAACTGTAGCAACCGGAGCTGAACTCCTGGTACTGTAATACAACATCACTAAATTCACTTTAAACAAAATAAAATGCTACATGATTTTTAAAATTAAATATATACCTGCTGCTTTGATGTGGACACCACAACAAAATGTGGACAGATACATGAAATTAAGTGACAGGCTGCAACTTTTATTAAACCAGGCCTGCACAACTTGTAAAGTGGCGAGGGCCATATTACTCCAAAGAAAACAGCTGAGGGCCAAAAACCCCCAGCTCCACGGAAACACACACCCCCCCCAGCGCCACCCGCCCTGCGGAAACAACCCCTCCTTCCCCAGCACTGGGGTATGGAAGCCTGTAGAGGGGGAAAGAAACAGTGCGCATAGGGTGACCAGATCACAGCAGTAAAATAGGACCTGCCCCCTCCCCACTCGGCCCCACCATCACACCCCTCTTCACCCCCCCTGGGGTCACTATATTACTGCACACAACAGTCAATCAATGCAGTTGTAGATAAATCTCTGCATTATGCATTTTTGTATAACTTTTATATGACTTTGTATTGAACCTTGGTAATATGTTATAGCAGGCCCCTAAGGTAGTATAATTAAGGTAAAAGAAAAAGGTCTTTTTGCTAGAAGTAGAATAAGATCTTCCCCCCACTTTGTATTCAATTGCCCTGTTGAATGAATGAGGTGTGAATGAGGAAGGCGTGGAAGGCAGGCACCTCCAGACAGCTGCAACCCTTGGAGAGGGGATGGGAACCAGACCAAGGACAATCAGACTTGTCAAGTGGGCTGACTAGAGAACAGCAGTCATACTGACGGCCTCGGGGGTTAGAAGCAAGCACCTTCCTTTGGGAACACCCTCTTTGCAGCATTGGGACAACCCCCAGCCCAGAGACAAGCAGCAAAAAGGACCAATGGACACAGTCCCAGATTTTGAATCTGGGAGATTTGCTGCCAGCTCACCTGCCTGCCCGCTGCCGGCCTCTTACCTTCAGCTGCTGCCCCCGCCCCCTGCCGCTGGCTCACCCTCACTCCCCAGCCTGTCACAGGCCTCTTCACCAGCCCGGCCAGCTGGCCGTTGGCTTGCCCCACCCCGCCGCTTGCCTACTCACGCCCCCGCGGGCCGCACAGTGAGCCCACCTACTCACCCCCCCGCGGGCCACACAGTGAGCCCACATGGGCCGCATGCGGCCCCTGGGCCACATGTTGTGCAGGACTGTATTAAACATTAACACTGGGGAGGGGCACTGCCCACCCATCACCCACACTCTCCTATACCAGGCATGTAATTAGTTCCAGTGTGGGGATTACAGGGCTCCTTATATGTAACTCGTAACTAGCACCATTTTTACAGGGCTCCTTACCATATAACCTATAACTGGCACCTCGGTTACAGGGCTCCTTACCATAAAACACAATGCAGGGTGGCTCTCCTCATCCTATCCCCCAGGAATCAGTGTTCTCTGAGTCCTAGCACCCTCCCCCCTGAGAGGGTGCAGCAGGTTGGGGACCTTGGGCCGTGATGGTCACAGGGTCTGACCTCAGCCTGCGAAGGCCACAAGGTCTGACCCTATCACCAAAATCCCAGGTCTTTTACCTCTAGGAACCATTCATGTTATTCTCTTAACTGCACTGGAAACCAACTGCAAGTTGCGACAAATAAACGCTCTCCCCCCTCCCCCCAGGACCTCAGTTAGGTACTAAGCCTGTTCCTGCTTAACCCACTGCAGCTTGAAGGTGCTGTGAGGAAGGCAAACAAACTCCCTGGTCCTCTGTCAATTAGCCCCTGGAGAAAAAAAGTCCTTCCTGACCCCCTAAACAGGCAATGGGCTAGGCCTGCAGCGCCTGTGAGGCCAGGTTCCCATTCGTAGTTTGAGTGAGTTGGGTGGGCTGCTGGAACAGAGCCGGAGGAGACTCCACATGACCCCTGTGCTGGGCTAAATCCTAGGAGCTGTGGAATGCTGGCCAATCAGCATTCCTATTCCCCAGCTAGCCAATAGGTGCCAGAGACACCTACAGGGAGTCCCTTACAAATGTCTCCCTCCCTTGCTACTGGGACTTTCCCCCTTTTACCGCTGGCTCCATCAAGTCCCCACCCCCCACACTCGTTGATGTGGATGAGTGGCATTTGTGTTTGAATTAAAGAAGTCAAGGGCAAAGAAGTGCACCTTGCATTTGGAGTGAAAGGTAGTGAGGTTTGTGTTGGTCCTTAGTGCCTGTGGTCGTTCCTTCTGAAGCTTGGGATGGGATCAACCCTGAAGAAAGCTCTCTCTCTTCACGGATAAAGTACTCTTTGTCAAATAGGGATCACATTGAAAAGAAACAATTGACTTTGGTGTTCGAGTTGAGGATCCGTTTAGTTCTTATAGTTTCACAACTGACTCACGTGTCCCTGTTTATAAACTCCATATGTGTTTGATCTTCAGGGTTTTTTATGAAAAGGAGTATTAAAATAAAAACAAGTGACTGATGACATTTATTGATAATCAGGATGACAGGGTTTAGGGCAATGTATAGATTAAGTTGTAAAATAGATGTAATCACAAAAGTCATAACTTGTATAATTTTTATTTTGGACTCAGATCCCAGGCTTGGTATCTGACATATGATCCTGGAGAAATCATTATGGTTATGCTCAATCTTCCAGGAGTATGAAGCAAATAGTCAGTACAACTTCTGCAGAAGCTAACTCTATCTTTTTAATGAAATCATCAGCATACCTACCATCTATGCTACTGGATCTTATTAATTTTCAGGTCCACTATGTTGCCTGATTTTTCCTCTTTCTCCTTACATGGGTGTAAATCAAGAATCAATCCATTGTGTTCAATGGAGCTATATTGGTGTAGCTGAGAGAAGAATCAGACCCAAAAACGGATTAGGTCTTAGAAAGTAAAGACTTTAATGGAGTAAGTTTCTTTTCCTCTGAAAGTAAATAATAGATACAGCCAGGTATTAGATGCATAAGTTCAGCACCAGAAGAAGTGGGCAAAAATAAATCCCTGATAGATTTAAAAATAAATAGTAATCCAAAATCATATACAAAAGGGATATGATGCTTCCTTGATCTGAGCATACTTTTTATCATTTGTGCTCATATTATGAAACCAATAGTAGATATTAAGAGGGTAAGTGAGCCAACCATGAGTAATTTTTAGTATAGAGCACATCAGATGTCAGAGAGGCATGTAACAGAGTTGTTACAGAGACAGAGTTCAGCATTCAGTGCAGAAAATGCTGACCCAACACAGAGAGAACTATAGATCCCGTTGCTGTTGATCATTTTTCACAAATCCCCAGTTGTTCAATTTGATGTGCTGCTCTAAAATGTTAGTGGGTTTTGTTTGTTTGTCTGTTTGTTTTTCCAATCTTTTTCTTTGCTACCAACCAATAAAATAAAACTATAATATCACAGTGTTGTTTGAAAACATATTTATATTTGTTTATCCTATAAAAAGAGATAATAATGTTATGTTCCAATAATATTAAGTTGCAATGTTATTTGCAAGATTGCAGAGCTTTTAATTTTCTGATTATTTCCACAGTGGGAGTTTCAGCTCAATTTCTACCAAGACACTTCTATCTGTTTCGGTTATTTTTTTATTACAGCTCGAAGCAACAATAATTGCCTTTAGTGTATGAAAACATGACTGAAGAGACAATTGTCGTCCCTAAAGACTAAAATTATCAGCATGCATTTTTGATGTAAAATTTTTGTAAATGAATTGCAGGGTCCTATAAATATTATATTTACTAAAATAGTGTTGTCTGCCGCCTTCAAAGAAACAATCTTAAAAAAAAAAAAAAAAAAAACCCTAGGCTTCAGAGACAGTATATTTCCTGAGGCTCATGGTGAAAACAGGAAACAAAGTATTAGCATTCTACTTCTCTAATTTTACATTCAAAAACTTTTCTCTTCCAAACTTTTTACTTTTATATAAACAATACACAAAAGTCAATAAAAAGCTCAACAATCAGGATCCTTTATTAAAGTGCTTTTCCAGTTCTTCACTAGTTAGGAAGGACCAGAGCTGAACAAAAAATTGATTTTCAATCCCACACGAGATCTCAATATTTTGATATTTGTTTGCATTCAAAATCAAGATGAAAAAATCAAACTATCAAAACATTTTTTATTTGGAAGTGTCAACATTAAATGTTCTGTTGTTCCCAAATTGAAATGTCTTGCTTTTTTGATCTGAAATACTCCTGTTGTGCACCATGGTGGCTCAGTCACAGGGAGAGACTAGAACGGAAGATGTACTCCAGATAGGAAGCAGGGCCCCATAGAGAGTGTGAGGGACAAGGGACATGGAACTACAACTCCCATGAGGCACTGCAGCAACTCAGGTGGACGCAGAGATTACTCAACTCAATGCAAAATGGAACATTTTATTTCAGTTTTCCTGATGGAAAATTCTGACTAAAGCAATCTGCTTCTGCAGAAAATGTTGATTGTGATAAAACTCCATTTTCTGACTGGGCAGTGTTTCATTCAAAAAAAGATGTAGACCAGCCCTAATTAGGACCCAGTCTTGTAAATGCTGGGTATTCTCAACTCACATTGACTTGCACAGGATTTGAGAGCACACAGCAGTGCTGAGGAAAGGCATGAATCAGGCCCTTAGTTCCCAAAGTTGGACTTGCCTATGCTATGAAAACACTGTGGCTAGACAAATTAACCATTCAGAGGCATATTTGGTGGCTATGGGTGCCTCCAGAGTTCTGCACTGAGAGTGGTACTTATTTCTGACACTTCTTTTCCTTTTAAGCTCTTTTGCTGTCTTGCATCAGGTCTTTTCAACTGCATTTGAAGGTGCTGCAGTAAAAGAGCTACTCAGCAGGTCTCTGTGATAAGTGGGATATGTTTGATAGTCACTGAGTGGAGTTCGTCTTGGCATCTAAGTCACTCCACAAATAGAAGGAAAACTGAAAGTACTCCACACTTCCAGCTCCTCTTCCTCCTCATGCATGTATTCTGTAGTTGACATTCAGCCAGCACTGCTTAGGGATTATGTCAGCCTGTCCCAACGTAGTGCTAACAATTTTCATTGGCTACTCCCCACCAGGACATGAAAGAAACAGGAAGAATGAAAGGAGGGACAGGAGAATTGACAGGGGAAAGCAAGGGGAGCAGGAAGATGCAGTGACAGTTCTGGGAGGGGGACATATTCAGCTCTGAAATGGAATGCTATCTGATCAAAGAAGGAAGCAGGGGGAAATAATGCACATTCCCTATCCTTTGTTACTGATGTGTGTGTGTGTGTGTGGGGGGGGGAATCTAGCTTTACATTTCCTGCAACAAGGACAAGCCACAGTGTCCCATTTTCAATGATATCAGCGTATGATGGCAAACGATGGTATCCATAGCAAATCAACATTTAAATAAAGACTGCTGGGAATTTTGCCCCAGCACAAAGTGTTTGTTCCCTCACAGCTGCTTCTTGCTGCCTCTTTGAGGTACTGAAGTCATATGACCAGGGGTGCCACCTGTGATCTCACATCTTGCACATTCCCAGTATTGCCATTCTCAAAGGTTCACAAATTATTAGGCAAACTCCCCAAACTCATGAAACTGACTTAAAAAGTCATGAGATTCGTAGGAAAATCATAAATATTAGGTTCATTTTAGTTGCCTGCTGGTTTTTCAAACCTTTAAGGTGCACTCAGGGTCACATTTGCAAGCTTTTACTCTCTGGCCAGAAGGGCTAGAAAATTACTTTTTACTTTACATGAAAGCTGAGATTCTTCTCTAGTCCCAAGTATCAGAGGGTTAGCCGTGTTAGTCTGTATCCACAAAAACAACGAGGGGTCCAATGGCACCTTAAAGACTAACAGATTTATTTGGGCATAAGCTTTCATGGGGGAAAAACCCACTTCTTCAGATGCAACAGAACCAGAAGTGGTTTTTTACCCACGAAAGCTTATGCCCAAATAAATCTATTAGTCTTTAAGATGCCATCAGATTCCTCGTTGCTTTTCTCTAGTCTCCTGACTCCAGGAGCTAAGGATTCAAGTAAAGCAGCTATAATACATTTGTGATTTAGCAACCCTGCATTCCCTAGGACTGGCTCTGAGCCTTTTGTAGATCCCATGCCTTCGCAGATGCTGTAGGAAAAGCATTAGTACAAGCACTGTTTTATTTCCAGATTGTGTGAATACCACCTGGGGTCCTGTTGGCCTTCTAGAACAGTGGGAATAAATTGAGCTTTTGAGGTTAGATCTTCAGGTAGGGTAAATAGGCACAGTTCCACTGAAATCAATGGACCTATACCAATTCATTCCAGCTGAGGTTCTGGCCTTTAGTTTTATGAGGCAGCAAAGTGAATTGATACCAATTGGCTTCCAGACAAGATTTGGTGCCAGAAACAGATGTTTTGCCAAGAAAATCTGACTCCTTGTTTGAAAGGATTAAGGGTCTGATCCCGCAATCATCCATGCTTAGAACTGGAACTATCTGAAAACCCTATTCAGCAAATTATTGAATCAAGTGCTTAACTTTTGCTATCAGCAAAGTTTTAAGCACATGTTTAAATCCTATTGACTTCAGTGAGACTTAAGCAGGTATTTCACTGCATTGCTGAATCGGGATGGATTTAAGCAGGTGAATTCAGGATAAAGTGCTAGCCTCTGGATTGTCATTGTTCATATCCATGTTTCAGACTTTAAAGAAAAGTTTTGGTATTTGGTTTTGTTTAGTTTTGAAATAATCTGCAAGTTGCACAAATGAATAAATAATCCCTTGCATGCCTACATACTTGCTAGATGAAGATCTCAAAGTGGCTTATAAATATTAATGGTTTAACCTTCACAACAATCCTTGGCGTTCTGAAGCATTACTTTGTAACAGGGGGATCAGGTGACGCAGCTCTGAAAAGCACCCGTCTTTGGAGTTCAACTAAGCAGCTGTGTACCAGTGCACAGAAACACAGCACAACAATTTAGGACAAATGGTAAAATTAATAATAAAAAGGAACATGATGAATAATTGAACTAAAGATTGTGCATTTCTTTTCTGCACTCGTGTTTCAGTATTTAAAATACCTGGAAACGAAGAAACAAGCAATGATGGAAAAATATTCTTTCATAAAGTAAATAAGAGAAAACATTTCTGTTGTATTTAGAACAACAGGAGCTACTGTACAATTGTAATCTTTGTTGGTTGATCTTCACAAGAAAGATATAGGAGAGACAGCCTTTGCCATAATTCTTCCTAATTATTCTAATGCATTTCATTTTATTTTAGTGTTTTCAGCTTACAGAAACAGTTAGCATCAGTTTGTTCCCAGTTTTAATGGAGATAAACTCCCTATTTTCCCCCGAAAAACTTCACAATATGGCTGGAAATGTCAGCAGTATTTAGACAAAATGCTTGTGAAAACATAAAATGGAAACAATACATCTTTCTATAATGGAATCAGTTTGTCTGATTATCTCAAACAATGTGCGGTTCCAACTGCCCAGGAGGATCATTAGAGCTTATGAAAATCAAACTCTGTTTTTTCTGCTTCACACAATATTGGACAACAATATTGTCTCTAGATTCATTATATATTGCCTGGCTTTATAAATATATGTTAGACTTTATTGTGCTACACTGAACTTGGGGTATGGAGTGCATTTAAAAATAAAAACAACAAAAGAAAAAACTGTCTTGTTAAGCAAGAAACTATTATGCACAAATCATAGTTGGAAGGATAGTCTCTCTAATGGATAGAGCACTGGATTGGGACTCTAGAAACCTAGGTTTAATTCCTGCTTTGGTCACAGATTTCCTGTGTCACCGTAGGAAAGTCATTTCTACCCTGTGCATTACTAGGACTATTTCATTCCTTAAATAGATGGTGGTCACATCTCAATAGTTCAGGTGTGAGCTATAATTCAAAAGTTCTTTCTGCTCCTTCATGAAGCATCACTTCTACCTTCTTCCCCATCTGTAAAATGGGGATACTACTCCTTTAACTTCACAGGAGTGTTGTAAGGATAAAATCCATTAATGATTTTGAAGTGCTCAGATACTGATGATGGGCTATACAGTGGAGAGATTTCTATACAGAATTGTAGGAAATTAAACTACTGATATTTTACAGCCATTAAAAATGTTTGTTGTAGAAAGGCAAACACAAAGGAAGATTAATAAGTATTGTGTGCTTGAATGTTATAGTGTTACTGTTCTGCTCATTATGAAGCTGGGAAGACATTTCAGCTTTTTTTTCGTTTATTTGCATATAAGCACTACAAGAATATTCATGCTCCACAATGGCTTAAACAGTTGGCTTTCATTCACTACTCACAGCTTGTTCAGCCTTTTCTCCCGTGTCTTTCAGATTCAGTGTTAGCGTCTCCTAGAAGGATGTGAAGTTAGGGGAACCACTTCTGCTTTGTGGACAGAGTTCTGTCATATTGACCATCAACTGCTGAAGAAGTTAGTGAATGTGTCAACTGTAGAACCCTAAGCTTCTAGGTAAAGGATGATAATATGCAGTGATTTCAGTTTATTTAAATTAATGTCTAAAGCTTTTACGAATATAATACAATGACTGAAGATACTAAATCACGAATTGAATACGGACTTAAACAAAAAATTGCATATGTTAGCAGCATTTAGGGTGACCAGATGTCCCAATTTTATAGAGACAGTCCCGATATTTGGGGCTTTTTCTTATATAGGCTCCTATTACCCCCCACCCCAACTCCCTGTCCCAATTTTTCACACTTGCTGTATGGTCACCCTAGCAGAATTTTAATTTTAATTTTTTTTTATCAATTTGCAACCTATGTCTCCTTGGTCTAGGATTTTCTGTTAGTACATGTGTCCCTCATTAATAAAAGGCAATTGCTCTTCAGTAATGAACATTAACAATTGGAAAAGAGCTAAAACTAAAAATAATGACATATAGTGCTCCAGATCAATGTAGGCCTAAACATTTTAAAAACAGGGTTTTAAAAAGTTTGAAGAAATACATAAAAGAAATGAATAAACAAAAAACCATGCTGTGTTACTCCAATTTCACAGTAATGCCACTGCACTGATTTCAGTTGAGTCATGCCAACATAAAACTGGAGAAATGGAGTGGTGAATGAGGCAGTACATTTTAGAGTACACCAGGTCTTGTGCCCTGGTTGACACAAATGGGGGAAGGTACCAAGAAGTCCAGAATGACTCTAAGATAAGGATCAACTGTTAATTATCTGAAGCTATATCAAGAGAGAACACAGCCAAAGTTTTCAACCTGTGGTGGTGGAAATCTGGTGGATCTTCTCAGTTGAGGATTCCTCTGATTTGGACGTATTCCCAGGATTCACAGACCTGGTGTAGCTGGCACTACATCACCCCTCCTTCCACTCCCATGGTAGAGAGAATTCCCAGGAAAGACGAGGCTATGGTTAGTACTCCCTTTTACTCTGGAGATTCCACATCTGTTAGAATAGCCCCTTGGGGTCACAGGGCAAAACTTTATTCTACCTACATACTTAAATTATTGTCATCACCAGAGTATCCAAGTACCTCACAATCATGAATGGATTCTATCTTCACAACATCCCTATGAGGTAGGGAAGTATTATCCCCATTTTACTAACAGGAAACTGACACACAGGTGAAATGACCCAACCAAGGTCATATAGGAGATCTACAGCTGAACTAGGAGTTGAATCTTGGTCTCCTGAGTCTCTGTCTAGTGCCCTATCTGCTAAGCTACTGCTCCCACAGCATCTTAGTGTAAGCTATACAAATCTTTGCTATATCTATATGCATGTGTTTTTTCTCCTTTACTGCTCTGTTTCTCAGACATCCAAGTTTAGAATTATTCTGTTGGCCCCATTGATTCCTGTCATGTACTTGGTAGTGATGTTTTCCTACTCGTGTTATTTGCTTTGTGAAGCCGCTCCATTCATGGAGTTCAATAAATGGTGTGTTTGCCATCAGAACAAATTTGAGCCTAGTTCTAATTATAGCAACAAGCTGCTTTCTTCAAGCGTATTATGGGTGTTTCATTATTTTAAATTGTTATCTTCCATATTAATTACAGAAACAGTTGATCTTTTTCGGTGAAGCTAGCAGCTGCAAATCCCCCCATTTTTTAAACTTCTCCTTTAATAGGTAAAACATCAGGTAAAAATTAAATCAAATTGTGATATCATTCAGCAGAAAAAATAACAGTATGTAGATTACCAAAGCATTTCATCCAGATTTTATAGGGTTACACCGCTTAGATTTACTCAGCCATATCCCATAGTATATGATCACAGCCAGCTGCACACTGCATGTCTCAATCACGAACAAAAAAAGCCCTACATAAATCACGCAGCAATGGCAATGTTACTAATGGGACCTTCAAAATAAAAGGATGCTGGAAAGTGCATTTGAACAGGACCTACATAATTACCCTGTAGGATCTGTGCATACTATTGTTGGTGAGACATTCATTTTCTTGCAAATCCTCTAGATTTAAAGTGAGGGGCAAAATCACACCGCACGCATTATGCATAAATTAACAATATATTCAGAGTCATAATAATGAGGACAGGTGATTTAGTATTTATTGCATGATATTTTAACGCTCAAGCCAGCAGACACACAAACAATCACCTTTTCTCCTTGTCAAAGTCAACACCAGAAATTCATTCAGATGCAGGCTGTTGAATATTAGTAGCCATTACTTTCTGCAACTTCTCCATGAAAATAAAAAGCATAGATGAACAGATAACCACAAATTCCATTCTTCTCACACTTTTACCAAATTCCTATTCTTTTTCATTCAATTAGCTGTACCTTTAAGTGTCAATAGGAAGTCACTCCTACTTATTGTGACAAAGCTCTGTCCTTGTCTCAGCAGGTCCCGCGCTTCCTGGTGGATTTTGCTAGCCTCAGAGGCTCACTGTGACCCTCCATGTAGCCCTTCTCTCTCTAGAGCCAAGGGTCACAGCCTACTGAGCCATTTTCATTATAAGCCAGCAAGGGAGGTGAGGAGAAACAACCCCCCCTTGCACAGTCTCTGTTGTCTCCCAGTCTCAGTGGGTTAATCAGGGAGGGGGGGAAGCACAGGCCTGTCCTCTACTCCGGGCTCCAGCCCAGGCCACTTCCCCACAGCAGCCCCCACTTCCTCAATATCTACTTCACCATTACCTCAGAGCCTCCTTCCTTGTGCCTGATATGGTTTGTACTGCTTAGTTCCTCCAACAGCGCAGCTTCCTCCTACAGCTCCTGCCACGCGCCCCCAACTGACTAACTGGGAGGCTTTTAACTAGTTTCAGCCAGCCCCTAAATGGCTTCAGGTGTCCAATCAACCTAGCTATCTTCCCTGCCATCTGGAAAGATCTTAATTGGCCCCAGGTGTCTTAATTGACCTGGATCAGCTGCCATTTACTTATCCCGGTAACAGGGATTTGTTTAGCCTGGGGCTAATATATCTGCCTCCCACTACTTTTCTGTAGCCATCTGGTCTTGCCCCATCACATTATGAAATATAAGATAGTGAGACTTCTCAACTAAAAGATGGACTTTACCTTCCTGTTGTGATTGGGACCCTGTGACTGATAAGATGTGAAATCATAGAATCATAGAATATCAGGGTTGGAAGGGACCTTAGGAGGTCATCTAGTCCAACCCCCTGCTCAAAGCAGGACCAATCCCCAATTTTTTGCCCCAGATCCCTAAATGGCCCCCTCAAGGACTGAACTCACAACCCTAGGTTTAGCAGGCCAATGCTCAAACCACAAACTTAAACTAAATATTGGTTGAGTGTTAAGAAAAATGTTCTAAGAGTGAAGTCAACTCCAAAAGGGAGTGACATTGAATGGCACATTTAAAATTTGACTGGAGAAAATACTAGACATTTTGCTCTAAGGAATAATCCAGTATTGGGTGGAGATAAGTTGTATAGGTCTCTTCTGTCTGAATCATCTACGACATTGTGCTTGGTACTGTTTTCAATCTTGGTCACATTACAATCTATGGAAGCTTTGCCAATAGATCACAGTTAATCTGGAAATCAGAATCTAGCCTACAATGACAGTGCTCTAAGAACAGAGGTTCTCAACGTTTAGTATTGGCTGAAGATGAAATATTTTTTTCCTCTTTACATGACAAGAATAAAGATTGGGAAATTGTACAATGCTTCGACTAAAGGACTTTCAAATGTTTCTTCGTTGATCTAGCTCATTCACATCAGGCATACAAATAAAAAGACAAAAAAAGGAAAATAAAAAACAAAAACCTGAAGCTCAACCAATCAATGAAGCATTTTCCCAGAGGAGCCAATGAACCTAGGCTAGTATAAATCAAGAGTTTATAATAAAAGATCAATGATCCTTTTCCCTAAAAGGATCAATAAACACTCCCAAACATGTTTTATCCAATCAAGAAAGACTTGCAATGACTAACACTCCAGAATTAACGCTCAGAGCAGCTAGTTAGATACTACTGCTAGTTCTCTACATTTCATTCTTTCTTATCCACGTGTCCCTCCCAGTTTGCATCAGACCAATTAATATCTTTCCTTCCCTAACAGGTCTCTAGATAATACACAGCAACATTTGTCTGTGTGGCCTAGCATTAAACAGGGACCATTAAACAGTCAACTCCTATCTCTTCTATAGAATTAATGTCATTTTAACTCCTAACGTGCCTTTCTGCACTATACTGTGTAAGCAAGATATTTTTAAGAAGTCACCAGAGAGTCCTCTTTCTTTCCTGGCCTATTCTTCCCATTTAAACCAGGGTATGGTAAATGTAATTTAGGTCCTATATCTGGGAACTATCCCTTTAATAGCTAATTTTATTTTTCCATATACAGATAGAAACACACAAGGAGGATTGACTCCCCCTTTGTAACAACAAATGCAACCAATTGAACTTTTGTTGTTGTGCACAAGCTGTGCATTTTACTACTTGTATGGTAGTTAAAGATATAAACAAGGCATTTATCAAGATTTTTAAAGTCATTTTATTTATCCTCCTGATGTTTGTAATAACTCTTTGGAAGCTTGAAACAAAAATTATGATTTGCTTGCCAAAAATTGTTTTTGCCACCCTGTGTATTTATATTACACTTGTTGGTTATTATTGTAGGGTTGCTAATGAGAGCTGAGCTGTTAGTATTGCTGGGAGCACTGGATTTTCTGGTCTGAGGATTTTTTTTAGAAATTATTATTATTGTTATTTGTTTATGTTTTTTTAAATGATGCAATTTCTTTTTTTAAAAAGCATAAGAAAATGACATGAATTTTGCACATAATTATGGTCAGGAGCATCTATTTGGGGGCATAGGATGTACTCATTGCATTCTTCCCTTTCTGCTACCCAGAGCCTTTTGATGAGGAAAAGGGGGGGTGTTGGCAGAACAATGAGTTTTAGAGTTGACGCCACCGTGAGATAGTTCATATCCCTGAGCTATTGTTGCAGGCTATTTGCAGACTCAGACAGATACAGTTGCTTTGGTTACATTCAGTTCACGATTTCAAGCTTTTCCTTTCAACCATGAGTGCTAGATGTTTTTATTTTTAAGAAAACTGAGATCTGATGTTACCATTCTGATTCCAGGAGCTGGGGCACAGGTCCTCAAAGATCTTTAAGCACTTCACTCCAACAATGGGAGTGAGGTGTCTAAAGACCTTTGAGGATCTGTGCCTCGGACCCTATGTACAGGCTTTTAGTGTCTATGCCTTAATCCAGCCCTGTATTCATGGCTTCTATTTTTTATCTTTTGACTGCTCCAGGATTTGCTCTTATTGGTCTTCTTATTGTTAATTAACTCCTTGCTTGCCGCAGGCTCACTCACTAGCTTGCTGCACACAAGAGAGAATGCAGCTCTCTTAATGTGACAGAGGTTTTGGTTGGGCCTGCAACACCATTTTCCCCACCCCCTCTCTTAGATATAACCAGCAGCTTTTCACCTTGACCACAGCTCTGTGGAATCTGAGGATGGTTAATGAGATGACACTTTGGGACTTCCTAGGCTGATTTAAAAGGTATGTGAGACAGGATCTTCAGGTCATTGCCAGCCTGCTGCTGCAGGAGAAGCTGAGTCTGTGATGTTTGTGCTGAGTCTATGAACAGCTGCCTACACCTCAAAGAAATGTTTCAAGGGACAATTGTCCGAATAAGCTGCTGATCCAGGGACCACTGGGCCTCTGGCAAGAGTTTGGTGAATGTTAGCACTTGACAAACATTAAATAGGTATTCATTACAACCGCCTCGTAAAGTAGGAAAGCACTGATGTCCCTGTTGTACAGAGGAAACTAAGACATAATGGTAAAACAACTTGACTCAGACCAAAAAAGAAAGTCAGTATCAAAGCCAGAACTAGAATGCAGGAATCCCTTGCTTTGTCCTGAGCTTACCCCACTACTCCTTGCTGATTTGTTCACTGTTATGTGGCCCCTTTTGGTGACCAGAGATCACATTGGTCACTCAGCTGCAGGCAATCAGCCTGGAGGAAGCTTGCAGAAGTAATAGCATGAGCTGCAGCATTGCCTTCCACAGCCATGAATCAGGCTGGCATCCTCCCCACAGTCAAGGTGATAAAATCTTTAGACACCTAGTCCTGGAACCCACAAGGGGAGAGGCAATTCATGATTTAGTCCTAAGTGGAGCACAGGATCTAGTGCAAGACGTGAATATAGTGTATGTGTGTATGACTGATATTCCCTCTGAAGCATGTGGCATTAGCTATCTAAAGACAGGATACTGGGCTAAATGGACAATTGGTCTGACTCAGTATGGCCATTCTGATGTTATCTATGGCTGTAGGTTTCAGTATCCCAAAGGCCAGCCCTGGATAGCAGTAGATGGGACCATGTATAACACGCTGGGCCAAACTCATCCTTGGTGTACAAACGTATAACTCCTTTGACACACACCAGGGCTACATTTGGCCTGTTTGCATTTGTTAATAAATGAGCAAATGCAGTGTATCTGTTTTAAATGATGGCTATAATAGTCTATAATATATATAAAATTATACTCAGCATATGTGTTTATATTAGGAATTAAACAACTATATTGTGTTTATAACGGAAAAGATCTCTGAAAACAATAGCAGCAAAATGACTTTTATTTGCTAAGAACAACAATTTAAGACTGCTCATCCCAACAATTTTTTACTACAGAATCAGCTAACAAGAAACACACGACTCTTTAATGACACATATCTTATAAAGTAATAGGATGCATGTTGCTGCTGTTTTGTTTTGTTTGAGAGTCAAGATGGATAAAAGCAATTTGCAATTCACATTTTAACTCATTATTGTACGTTTCCATATGCTATCCCTGTTTCTTTCCTTGCTCTTTTATTAGGACAACTACAAAAAGTCACACTACTGATAAGTATCTTCACAATCATAGCCAGCTAGGATAGCTACTGGTCATCACTAGTTCAATGAAATCACAACCGGAGAAGGGGCAAAGGAGTTTTGTTTTGTTTTGCCAGGGAGGGGAAAGGAAGAGAAATAGCCCTGTGACCAGGAACGGAAAGGCTGCCCAAAAAGTTTTGAGACAACACAGCTAGAAGTAATTCAAGAGAGCAGGGCCCAAAGAGTATTGTGAACAATCCTATTAAAACTATTTCAAATCGAGAATCTTGGTAGGGGATGCAACCAGGCTGCATATTCAAGACTTGTTTCTATAGTTAATGTGATGCTAGGTCCAATCAATGCATAGATACAGAATCTGGAATCATGAAACAGAAAAGGAGTAAGGAGAATTGCCATTTATAGACAGTTTAAACAAACAATGCCTTAGAATCTTCACTGCAGTTGACAGGTTAGGGAAACTCAGTAGATGTGCAGAAAGCAGTAATAGATTTTGCATATAGACTGTAATTTTTATCATTGGCACTGAAATGTTAAGCATGCACAAAAATAAGCTTTTTATATACAAAAAATATTCTATTGTGCCCATCACAATAATGCAATATTCCTTGTTGTCCTTACCTTTGAACTGCAGGTGACTCTGCAGTGATGTTACAGGACAGAGATACACTTGTGAAATATTCACGAGCTGATGTCTTTGCAGCCCCATGGGACCTGTGAAGAGCTCTTTTTTTCCCCCACATCCCTCTCTCAGACTTTAAATAATGAGCAGCAGAAAAGGTATGAGACAACATGTCTGTGTGTCTCCTTTGAAATCTTTTCTTACATTACCGTGTTATCTGTTCTCAAGAGCAGCAGGTATTCCAGGAGTTCAGAGTGTATCCATAGCAAAGACACCCAGCAAAACAGAGTGCCAGAAGATATAGCTTCTGGAACCAGATCCAGTAGGTAAAATACAATACTAGTATGCAGGCGGAGGGGTTGGTTGTTGGGGTGCAGTGTGGGGATGAAGAGAGAATTTTTGCCTAGCAAAGTTTGGGGAGAATAAATGTTATTGTTTGATCTGAGAAACTGATCTAGTATCCTCAATCTTGTCTATTCACATAAAATGTCTTTGAATGAAAGCTACAAAACTTCATTAATGTTAAAGATGTCCCAAGCTGAAAACTTCATATCCAGATTGGAATTTCAAACTCTCCAGTGTTCAGGAACATTCAGATCAGTGGTTTCAGTTTAGCCCTTTGTCCAAATCACAGGATGAAAATGGATCCAGTTCCGGATTTGGAGCATACCCCTGTGTTGCTGTCTATGCTTTTCGCTGCATGGGGCACAATGAAGGCAAAATTCTAATCTGCTATGAGGTCTGACTTCAGTGGAACTGCATCTGCTTGCACCAGGTCTGATTTGGCCTGTGTGCATAATAACAAAGCTAGACATGGAAAAGATCTAAAGGGACAATCCATCCCCATGCCAGGACAGGATATAGTCCCCTGAGAGAGGACACATCAGATATTACATTCCCAGAACTCTAACCCTGCTAACCGTTTTTTTTATTCCCCGTACATTTGAAAGTTGCTTATATAACAGGTACTTTCCCACAGTTGCTTTAAAAGCCTTTATTTCCTTTCTTTTATTATTTCAACAGACTAACAGTCATTGCAACACAGATGGCTGTAAATCAAATCAAATTGAAATGTAGGTCTGACTCATCTCTGTACAATATATGATTTGTTTGCATTACATTATCTTGGAAACCTATAACCAGTATGGACTAACTACATGTTCACACATGGCAAAAAAGATAAAAGCTCTCTGATACTAACATAAAAGCTAAATAAAATTACAGATTAGTTTCAATAGGAGACTTGCTTTGTAATACCCTTGAAGTACTACTGGTGTCAGGTATTATTAATTATGATTATCATTATTACAGTAGCGTTCTGACACTCTAATCAGAACCATTACGCTAGGTGCTGTAAAACTTACTATGAGACAGTCCCAGCCACAAAAGCTTACAATCTAAATAGATAATATAGATAAAGAATCAGTGAAATGAAGGATTGTATCCCCATTTTACACATGGGGAACTGAGGCACAGAGAGATCTAGTGACTTGCCCAAGGTTAAACAGAAGGTCTGTGGCAGAGTTGGGAATTGACCCTGGATCGCCTGAGTCCAGTTCAGTGTTTTACCCACAAGATCATATTTCCTCTCTAAAACGTAACAATTTGCTGTAAAAATAGCATGGACTTTAAAGCAGTAGTGGACAATCTTAGTCTCATTGCGGGCAGTATAAGTTTGCCAAAAAAGCAACATGGTCCAATGTACCTTCCATATATATTTACATGAAATTTAGAACAAATGCACAAACCACCATTGTGATTATAGGGGGGAACAAGGTTTGTTGCAGAGTTTACCAACACTGAGAACAAAAAGCCAAGGTGATAAGTAAAGTCATAGAGCTGGAGAGCAAACATGAGCACTTGTCTGTTAGACGAGTTAGTGGCCTATTTTGGCCACAGTTCTGTGTCTGAGACATAGCAAACCGAATTGAAGAGTCTCAGGGGCTTGTATTTAGGGTTCTGCAGACAATACTTCGGTCACCCTACTGTGCATAAACAGTAAAGGGGAGATTTTCAAAGAAACAAGTTTTGGCTTTCCATGGCAGTTAGGCACTTACATTTTGTGTCTTTGAAGATCATCCCGGTAGCTATTAAAGATTCCATTTAATCTCTTATGACATTGCTCCCAATGGGTAATCCCACTTACTCACATGAGTAATCCTATTTAAGTGAGTGGGACTATTTGCATAACCAAAATTTTCAGGATTGGGCCCAATATAAAAAATACACCATTCTGGTATTACACCTGATTTCCTTTCGTTTAAATTCCTTTCATTAAAATGCAGATTTCTTTTAGCGTGATGGGAGCTTTAGTCATTACTTTTCAATATTAATGTTATTGCTTTCCTATAGTTGCTGTTGTTCAGTAGTTCTAGGGGGCCTTGTCTAATCCCATATGTAGCATGTTTATTAGATGTAATATTTTATCTCTTGGACTCAGTGCCTGACACTATCATTTCGTTCCTATTTCAATAAAAATGATCTCCCTCCTCCTGGCCCTGACAGAAGCAAATGGTTTTCTTTATCACAAGAGAAAGTTAGGAAGGTGGCCTTCAAAAAGACAAAATGAACTGTATATATTTGTGCCTTAATTCAATTTATAGCATAAACTCCAATCCTAATAAAGTAACTTCATAACATTAGTTAGAACTGGGATGGAGCTGGGGGGTTTTGGTTTGATTTTTCATTGTTTGTTTTTAATATACAGGCAGCCAATTCTAGTGTATCTGCCACTTCTTGGTTTCATAACCTATATCCTTATGAAACTAGAACAAAATATCACAAATGCTCACATGATTTCTGATTTTCATTGGGAATTCTCTATCTGTGTGCTTTAATCAAGTGATAATAGGTAGGAACCATTCCAACTTTCAGCTGATAAAAGCACAATACAAGTTGTTTGATGAGAACTCCACCTTGGATACAAATTCCAGGTGGATTTTCCCAGGCTTTATACATTTATTTTAAAAATAATATATTCTCTACACAATTAGATCCTGAAAGTAAAGGCAGTGAGTAGAGTGATTTATTTGGAATGCAAAACCATCTAAAAAAATGAAGACATAATTTTAGCTATCAGGTGTAAGACTCATAAATGAGTTTCCAAAATCTTTAGCTGCTAAGAGCTTGAAATGATTCCCATAAGAAACACATAACCTACTCTGGAAGAAAGGACCTCCCCGTCCACTAAAGTGTAGCTATGTAAATACACTACATATATGTTTGTCAGAGGCCATTCTTGCATACAAGTTCTCTTTTTCTATTAATTTTCAATAACTGGTCAACATTTGTGTATGCAGCCAGCGACGTTGCATATAATGCAATGGACCCAAAGGTTGTTAGCGCCCAGTGATTGCAAAGTGCAAATTCCCATCCCATGCTTGCAAGTGAGATTACATACATTATTGAGGTGACAGGTATAGTATGCAATGATGAACCTTCTGTCAGTCAGGCAGAGGTCACATTAGAATTAGTTGCTCAAGAAGCCAATCAGCTTCTCTCACGGTCTTAAAAAAAATCTGCTTAATATCTTTCTCCCCTGGAAAATGGGGAACAGAGTTGATGTTGTTTGCTGATGTCAAGTGGTCAGAGATTTAGAGTGCTGGAGCTCAGGAGGTCTCCTTTAACTGTACTAGCTGCATTCTTTGTGCCAACATAAATTGCTGCCTTAGCTGAGCCCCTCAGCTTTCCCAAAAGGGAATATGGCAAAAAGCAGTAACATGAACAGTACTGGGAAGCAACGACTTTGATCCCAGTGTTGGCAAAGCCAAAATAAAATCACTTTGGTCTCCCATTACTAGGAACATCATTGATTTTTCCATGGTTAGTGGCTTATACAAAACATATAAAATAGGGTTAGTTTAAAACTGACACCTTAGCAGGCTGACCTGCTGCTTTTAGGAATATAAAGAGATGTCCAAGTCTCACATGGAAGTATACATAGTAAAGTGAATAAAAGGGGCAGCATAGTCACTAGCAATACGGGGGTGTATCATTATATAGTATCATGCACAGATAAGAGTATCAAACCTAGATAATACCCAGGACTCTGTTAATCACATTGCTAATGATAAGAGGTTAGTCGTCTTTGTATCATGTAGGTACAATGTTAGTGATAGCTACAGAATGTAAGAGATAGTACAGGTGAAAGGGCAATGCTATTTTAAGTTAACACAAGGTATTCTGAGCAAATCCTCAGACTATAAATGTTGACCAAAAGTAAGATCCTGATCCAAAGTCCATGGAAGTTAATGAAATCGGGCCCAAAGTGGGCCTTTATTTTTTTTTACATCCTTTAATCCTTCATTTGCACATGCTTATCTGGTGGCTAAGCACCAGGCTAACTAGTCTGTGAATGCGAACACTGGCCTTTAACATGCTCTGTGGCTGACTCACATTTTTGTGTATTTAAAAATTAAAGGGGCCCTTTCAAAGAGTGTCTCTCTGGACAACAGTAAGCCCTGGCATAGAGCAGTTCAATGCATATTGAAGTAACTGTTTTTGCCAAGGCTAAATTTGTTTTGTTGGGCCTACTCTTGAAATGGTTAGACAACTTTTGCCCATTTTAGCAACTTTCTAATCTTGCCAACACTTACATAAGAGCTTAACTTTATTCATGTGAGTAGTCCGATTGTGTAAGCATTTTCAGGCCTTGAATTTGTTTCTACCATACTTAGTTTGTACATAGGAAGGGGGAGGTTTAACATAACACCTTTAAGGAGTCTATCAGCAATCATTGCATTTTTCTAACCAGAGAAATCCCTTAAGAGTGTATGCTGGGGTATATAGAGGAGCCTTATGTAGAAGTCATCCCATGCATCTGTGGTATGTAATGAAGGAACTTTTGGGGGTTGCAAAGTTTTTTGGGAGCATTGTTTGTAAGATATGGTTATTTTGTCTTGAAAATTGTGCTTTTAGAAATTAGATATGCTTAAAGCTTGTGATAAATACAATCAAAATTCCAGTAAGTGAATAAATCAGGTCAAGTGTTCAGCTGCAAAGGATACTGACTTAGTAGAGGGGCCTGCTTTTTCAGACCATTCTGCTGGAACATACTTAGTACCTCTCCCACCCAATAACCCACTATTGCCCCCCACCCCTTGGAAGGCAAACTGTGGGGATCCAGAACTCCTCCTGGCTCATGAACCATTTCTATATGATCCGTCTTGCTCATTTAAAAATAAACACCCAGATTACACACCCCCAGTTCCTATATCTCTCTAATGACACTTGCAGTGGTTACCATCTTGGCCAGCATACCAGGGACCGAACTGGGAACTTCCAGAGCTGACAGCATAAATCTCTGTAACGTGGGTGCTGTAACATGGATTGGGCTCAGAGGGGGACATGTAACACACACCGAGATATGCATCCCTCATCCATTCAGCTGCCAAGCTCTCCCATCCCAAGACACACTACGTAGGTGTGTGGGCAGAAGAGAAGAGCCATGAAAACGATTAAAGGATTAGAAAACCTGCCTTATGGTGATAGACATAAGGAGGACAATCTATTTAGCTTTAACAAAGAGATGGTTAAGGAGTGACTTGATTACACTTTGAGCACCTACATGGGGAACAAATATTTAAGAACGGACTCTTCAATCTAGCAGAGAAAGTTACAACACAATCCAATGACTGGAAGTCGATGCTAGACAAATTCAGACAGGAAATAAGGGATACATTTTTAACAGTAAAAGCGGCAAAGAGTCCTGTGGCACCTTATAGACTAACAGACACTGAACGTGATTAACCATTTTAACAATGAACGTGATTAACCATTGGAACAATTTACGAAAGATTGTGGTGGATTGTCCATCACTGGCAATTTTTAAATGACTCTAGGATATGCTCCAGGAACTACTTTGGGGAAATTCTATGTCCTGTGTTATACCGGATGTCAGACTAGATGATCACAATGGTCCCTTCCAGTCTTGGAATCTATAAAGTCTGCGGGAAACTTTTGCACTTCACTTTTACTTTGTGATGGATCCTGCAAAAACTAGGAGTTGTCTTGAATATAAACAAACACATACACAGAGTTGAATCCAGGGCAAAATGCTTGGTTTTAAATTCAAGTGATCCCACCACGTTGTCTTATCTTGCCCCAAATGCCCCTTCCATGGCTTGAAGGGGCCCCTAGTGCCAGCCCAGGCCAGTGGGAGTTCCTCATAGAATGGCTGCATTGGAACTGCACTGCCAGGGAGTGGGGGACTCCAGAAGTGAAATCATGGCCCCATTGAAATCAATGGGAGTGTTACCATTGACTTCAGTGAGGCCAAAATTTCACCCTCAAAGCTTCAAAGGAGATGAGGAGCCATCTTAGTGGATAGCCTCAGTCTCCCAAGATCCACACAGGCCTCACAGTTTTGCCTTTCTTTTAGCTTCTTCCCTTAATTTTGTGGAGAGGAAGGGGTGAAACATCCTGTAGTAATCAGAGCTGGCACACCAGTTTGAGCCTGATCTCAGTTACACCAGTGTAAAAAAGGAGTTACAGTAGTGTAAAACCCGTGGGAGTCAGGTTGGAATCGGGCCCACAGTAGTCAGGGTGAGTAGCAATAAACCAAACCAGCCAATAGCTTAGTTTTAGGTGGTCCAATTCAACTATCGTGTACTATGTTCACACACAATCAAAAATATGTTCTTAGAAATGATCCTTGCAGATTTATCTCGAATAAAATGTAAAAATGATAGAGTTCATCATAACCCTAGAATTTAGTTTTATTAAACTAACTTCTACCCCCCCACACACAAATCCATTACATTAACTCACTTTCTATCCCCTCCCCAAAGATGCTATTCATTAAAACATAGAAAAGAAAATATCTATATGTGCATTTCTGCTTATTAGCTGTGCTTGCTGCCTCATCATTTGCCAAATTCTTATTTGTTGAACAAGAAGGGCAGAAGCAATGTGAAATCAATCTTTTTTGCTTGGCCAGATAAACATAAGACACAAAGAGAGAGAGAAATCTGGGGAGAGAGAGAGATAGGGAGAAAGAAAATAAAGCAGGAAAACAGAAAACACCATTCCAATGGTGATGGATAACTGAAGTGAACGTGTCAGGACGGTATTATGTAAATTACCAAGGCAGCCAAGCCGTGCACTGGTGATTACAGAGGATGTGAACAATGTTGTGGTCCCCAGATGCCACCGCGCCTTGTTATTTTTCTTCCCTCTAACTACCCTTGGGGTGGATTCTTCCTGACCCTGGTCTTTGAAAAAAATCCTCCAATAAATTATTTTTTTTTAAAAAAGAAAAGGTTAGAGGACATCTTGTGACATTTCTCCAAATCAATCCCTCCCTCCCTCTCTCTTGCCAGTCTAACATCCTAAAACCATCTTTTGTGTAGATCACTGAAGGATTTGACTTATCAAGCACTGTGATTACTGCATGGTCTCAAGGTCAACAACACTTAAAAGAAAAGAGGGAAACAGAAACGGGCTTCGATATTGGTAGGCATTGAACTGTTCAGACACTGGTCCTCGATTTTATACTTCACCTTTTTCCTTCCTTTGTTTTTTGTTGTTGTTTCCTTACTTGTTTATGATATTTGCAAACTGGTGCTTTTCTTATTTGTCCTTATATGAACTGAACATGGGCCCAAACCCAAATATATATAATCAATAGAAATGCTTATAAATAAACAACATAAATATCCAGCTCCTCCATAGGGCTCCCAAGATTGGGGCTCAGAAAATAACGAACCTCCAGTTGGCTGAGGTTATGCAAAACAGAACTCACAAGTCACAACTCACCCTGAGTTTTGCTAAGACTATTTGAAACAGAGATGGGCCAAGATCAGAACCATTTTTCTGAATCCCTTTCACCACCATATTTCAGTGTTTTATATCACTAGAGCCCAGATCCAAACCACCTCAGGTTGTGATTTTTGCAGAGGATTGCCTGTATGGAGCAGATTGTATGCCTGGCGCTCTAATTTAAATTGACTGCTGTTGGTAAATACTGACACTTAGGTAGCAACCACTGTAGTTAAACACTCCCAAAGAGTGAGAGGAATGAGTGTGTATATTAATAGGTGGTCAATAGGATAGATGACTACAGCTGGGCCACATGAGGCAAACGGGAAATCCTGGCCCTTTTGAAGTCATTGGGAATTTTGCCACTAACTTCAACAGGACCAGGATTTCACTCAACATCTACATTATTGCACAAGATGGCAGACACAACACAAACAGTTGGAAGATGGGAGGGGAAGTACTGCAATATACTTTCAACTAATGTTCTTATGATTTTTTAAACAAAATCACTTGGGCCACATTCGCACCCCATTTGTGTGGTCACATGTGGCTAGCAAGGATGCTCACAACTTTAAGCCACCTTTGCTCTATACTGATCCTAGGCTGGCTGAACACAGTGTAAATCTCAGGTATTGATATAGCAGGCAAAGGTCAGGGAGACATAGGTAAGCCCTGGTCACACCTCCTATGCTGGCCGCAGGAAGGAGTACAGTAGGGTCCTCTTAAGCAAGAGGTCAGACTATATAATCATAAGAGCCCCATCTGCCCTTAAAAATCTATCATCCAGGATTTGAGGAGCAGGTCTTCCTTTATGTGCATACAACACCTATTGCAATGGGGCCCTGACCCAAGTCCACGGGATGCTACCACAATGTAAGTAATATATAAGAATCATTAACTGTTATTGCTATTTTTATTTTAATAGCAGTTTCTTGGACTAAGTACTGTACACTGTGTATACATTTCCCAACCATGTTATGGGACTATCCGGGAGAACTTGATAACTGACACTTATACAGGTTTAAATTTAAATTGCATGTCATTATATAATTGAGACCATGGACCTTTAAGGCAAATGTAGCAGGAAATGGGCATCTTGCTAAAAGCTATTTGAAATGCAATAATTTAGTTTAATCGAATTTCTATCTCTGGAGACTATCATGGGGCCTCTCATAAGAGGAACTGTTTGTTTTGTTTATGTGTGTGCATGCACTAGTGAAAGATGTTAGATTCATAGCCTCAAAGACTGAAGTCCTCTCCCCATAGAACATGTACAGTTACCCTATCCTGACTGTGCACTTCGACTTGATCTGTCAGGTTATTTATCTGTGTGTTTTAAAAGATTATTAAGGATGCCCAGAGCACTGGATGGGCAATCTTTTATTGTAACTTATAAAAATTCAAATAAACCATTAAACAAACCCAGAAGTGGAAGGAAAATGTGGGTATATCCTTGACATCTTTAGTTATGAATCAGGCAAAATCTCATTGTTGTCAAACTGTGGGCCCATTACTTAGTTACTTTTGTGCAAAAACATGTCTTTTTAAAAATTTATTATGCAATATTATTGGTTTCATAGTAGCACCTAAAGACCTTGCACAAAATCAAGGCTCCATTGTATTAGCCACTGTACTTACAAATGGTAAGAGACAGTCCATGCTCCAAAGAGTTTATAGTGTAAATACAGACAAAGGAAGGATTATTCCCATTTTACAGATGGGGAACTGAACACAGGGATTCAGGTTCTGATCCTGTTAACATGAATTTATGAGCTTCAGTTTACACATATAACTAATCCTATTGGAGTTAAGGCTTCCCAGGATCTAGCATTAAGTGACTTTCCAAAGGTCACACAAAAAGGCTGTAGCAGAGCTAGTAATTGAACTCCCATCTTCTGATTTACAGTTTAACACCTTAACCACAAGAACCTCCATCCTCATATACTAGCATATTGAGCAGATTAGCATATTCAGCACATTTAGCATATTAATTAGCATCAAAAGTTACTCATTTTGTTTTGATAATTGTGGGCTCAGTCCTGTAGCACTTGTGTGTGTGTATTTTTCAGTAAGATCTCGGTGATTTTGTTTGCCTATCGGGTACAGGATCAAGCCTTCTGAAATAAACATAATCTGTATTATTTCATTAAAGGTCATGAAAACAGAATAGCCTTGGAAAACATTGTCAGATACATTTAGAAAAAATGTGCTATAAAGTAATACACATTTCAGGAGAGGGGGAAATTAAGCTTCTCTTAATTTTGTTAGTGCGAATTAAAACATATTGACATTAGGATAAAATGAATATTAATGTTTAATAAATGCTATTCCAAAGTAGTTGATGCTTATGCATCATTAAAAAGTCTATTTTTCAAGGACTGCATTGGCTATCAATATATCATGATGTGGCATGGTAGCATAAAAACTAAACAGAACAACAGGAATAACAGCAGTCAAATTGAGAAATGTATTGCTGAAATTCATTGCTGTTGTTGGCTTCATTCTCAGTGTATAGTGGCTCAGTTTCTCAAGCCATCAAAAAATGCCAGTGAGCTGGGAATAAATTTTTAATGAAAGAAATTACTTGTGTAACTTCTAATCAGTTTGGATTCTGTCAGATTGCCTGACCTGCTTACTGGATAGGCTTATTCTAAACTAAAGTCAGTGATCAAAAGTAACGCAAAATATGACACAGCAATTGATCCTTACTTGGCTTTTCCAATGTAGTTAGTTCTTAATTTTTCATATGACTTTAAATATCTCAAGTATTTGAGGGGCAGAAAACTCAGTTCTAGAGCTGAGTGAATAATGGATTTGTCAATTTGTTGACAGTTTTGAAAAGTAAAGAAAAACAAACAAAAAGTTTGTTTCCGGTCAGACCAAAACCAAAAATTTTCTAAATTTTCAGTGAATCGAAAAAATTAATGTTGAGTCAAACAAAATGTTTTGATTTGGCAAAATCAAAACTTTCCATTTCAATCTTGAACTTTTTTGGTTTTAACTTAAAAAGTCAAATTAAAGAAAAATTTGAAATGAAAAGTCATTTCAAACTGAAAAATCAAAATATCTCCTTTCATAAATATGAAAACAAAATGTTGGGTTTTTTAAATTTTGGGGTGTGTGGAGTTTGGGATCAAAATACACAGTTTGGCAAAAACAAAGGGAATTTGTGAAAGATTTTGGTGTCTCTAAATCAGCAGTTTTCGCCAAAAAAAAGTTTCAGCTGAAAAATTTCTACTTAGTACTGTAGTTCTTAGTGTGGCTTTCTCATTCCTGCATTAGCAATTTTGTGTGAAACACCTAAGTGACTTAGAAACACAAGTCCTATTGACTGTCCATTAGATTTTCAATGGGACTTGTGCTCTCACTTCACTTAGCTGTTTTGAACATCCAACACTTTGGTCCTTACTCCTCCAGAGAGTAGCAAATATTTGTGAGCTAAGTTTCATCTTGTAGTCTGGGCTCAGTTTGGCAAGACGATGACTACTCGTTGTAATTGCAAAAGGCCTCAATTTCTCAGTATCTTACAAGACTGATCCATCTATTTCTGAGCTTTTTTTGTTCCAGTTATGTGGTTGGCTTCTCTTTTTTAAATATGAGCTTTATAAAAAAACTGTAACGTTCTGTTTCCTTTATTTTAAGGTATTTGTTTTAATGACATTTTTCACTGAAGAAAATTAGTACTTATGGCACTGTAATAATTCTTGCTTTTGTAGTGTGACTTTCATTTCAAGTGATCCCAAAGCACTTTATTAACTTAACAAACTGAAACACTCTATATTAAATATTAAACATAGTGATCACTTCACCCACCACTGAAATGCAGCCACTTATGTGGTGAAATGAGGCAGCTGTTTAAGGACTCAGACTTTCAAGGTGCTGATCACTATGAGCCTGTTACAACCCCCAGTCAATGTAAAGACTCGTAGTGTTTTCAGTGGGCTCTGGAACTGGCTTCATGGGCCTGATACAGCAAAGTGCTTAAGAATGAGCTTAATTTTGCATGCTTGAATAAGCCCATTGACATCAATGGAACTACTCCAGCTTAAAGTTAAGCATGTGCTTATATGTTTTTCTGAACTAAGGCCAGATTTTTTTTAGCACCTGGCAGGAGTGAGCTCTACAAATGCCCTGCAACAAT
This sequence comes from Macrochelys suwanniensis, assembly GCA_033296515.1. NCBI lineage: Eukaryota > Metazoa > Chordata > Testudines > Chelydridae > Macrochelys > Macrochelys suwanniensis. The sequence goes on along the minus strand of CM065781.1, from coordinate 25,110,099 downwards.
ACACAATATTGTAGGATAAAAAATGAAGAAGAGCACTGTATCCAGCTGGAGCTGCTGGAGGAATTTAGGTAGCCAAAATGTAAATACCTTCACCTGGCATCTGACCAAAATAACACCAGAAAGAACAATACGTACTAGTCCAGTACTTGAAATGTTTATGTATTCATTGCATGCCAGTAAGTTTATGTTACTACCTGTGTGCTTTCTTGCTGTTGCTTTATTATTTGCAGAACGTAAAATTATGAATCTTCTTGTGTTTGCAAATCTTAAGGCTCTCTTATTGTAATCCAGCAATTCCTTAAATTTCTTCCTGCATTGGTAGTTGGTTTAATAGGCGGCATTCAGATTAATTTATTAGGTTTTTTGTTCGTTTGTTTATTTATAAAGAAAATAAGTGATAGGAAAGAAACTACCAGCCAACTAAAGCAAAGCAACTGAAAAAAGTTGCTGCTTGTCTGTTTAACATTAGTCAGCTATAAGGATACTACTTCTCAGTCCCCCAGACAGTAAGGTTTTGTGATACTAGAAAGGATAGTAAGTCCAGGTCAGAGCTGGGACAGTAATAACCCTTCTTCATAACCCAACTGCACCCTTCCATGTTAACATACTGTGAACCGCGCACAAATGACAAAACCAATCCATCACTGCACCGCCAACACAAAGAAGAATAGAGAGGTTAACAGAAATTGATGACATCCCCGCTCGAATTTTACACTGATTCGGCCAGCTCTACGATTGAAACAGACAAAGATTTATAGTCCGAGCTAGGACGCTGGCTCTCCTTGATTGCCTTGATTTTTTTTTATGCGCTTCTGCATATTTATTTCCAAGCTCATCACGGGCTTGTAGCATTAGAATGCTGATTTGATTTTACATTCCAAGAGGAGTAGACATTATGCAGCCATTTGCATGATGTGAGAGAAATCACCATAACAGTTTGTGATATCGGCAACCAAAATGAGCGTTAATGTTCACCTGCATACGCAGGATATAGCATTGTGTGTGTGTGTGTGTGTATATATATTCAGATTTTTTTCCTTTTGCATCTCTCTATGAAAAAAATTAAAAAGAGGGAATTATTCCATATCCTGTGGATGAGAAATTGTGTTTTGTCATGCCTCCGAGGGCTACCATTGTATTGAGCTTTTATGAATTCGTTTGATATCAGGGCTGAGCATTACGAGTTCCAACACAAATTTTTTTCCCCCGTGACATTATTACTGAAAGCTTTTATCAGTTCATTGTGACAAAAAATTGATTATTATCCTTGACGTTTGATGGATAGCTTTCATAAAAGTACATTTTTTTTAGCGTAAGTCTATAAAGTTTTCTTAAGAAGGCTTTACTTTCTTGTGAAAAAATGTACTGAGTTTAATGGAGCATTCTTGCTGCCTTTTACACTGTATAGCAGCTGTAAAAAGTTTATTGGAAGTGAAATGATGATCCTGTTTCTTTACTGCCTCCTCCACTTCAACTGTAGTAAGTTGCACATTCATACAGTTCACAGGTAAATCTGGATTAGCATTAGCACTAATTCATAGATACTTCAAAAAGGGGCTTTAAAGTAGTTATTATAGAGGCATTGATAGCAGCTCTACAGTTAAGGTTAATTCAGGCTTTTTGTCTTTGGCAGGACCTCCAAAACCTCTTTGGGGTTATTGTATGTTAAACACATGTACAGCAGGTGTCTGACAGATGAACAAAGCTGCCTTTAAATAGTTAAACTGTTGTTTACTGTGTTCTAACAACAAAAGGCAACAGTTCTTTACTCATTATAAATAATGCCAGCATCTGAAGCTAATGGTGATTCAATTACAATCCCTCATAAAGGGGAATATTCACCTCTGTATGTGTGTTAGTACTGATGGGAACTATGTGCATGCCTCAAAAGGAAAGTATGCTTTAACCATAGGTGGCAGAACAATTTCCTTTTTTAAAGAGCTGGAAATGACTGGCTTTCCCATGTTACATCTTGACTGATGCGTTCATAGGAGTCTCCCCAGGGAACATTACTGAAACAAAAGGTGGTGGTGAAACAAAAGGAAGGGGAGTGAATTTTGGTAAACTTTGGAACAAGTAGAAAGTCAGCCAGACACCATGCATGAGTAGGTGCAAGAGCTCCAAGGAGATCCGATCATTTGCTGGAATCCCACAGACTTCCCAATTCTGAAACAAAAATTGTTCAGGTATCAAATCAATTCAGGAATAAAAATAAATGAGTCTTCTGAACTGGGCATCAATTACATTAGACATCTGCGGGTTATCAAGACCAGAGAGATCCACTGTGGATGGAAGGGAAGGGAATTCAGCAGACATGCCAACTCCCATGAATTGATCACAGGAGTCATGATTTTTGAGTAAAATTAAGCCTCACTCATGATCTCGCAGTAGAACTCTCAAATGTCAGGATTTTTATTTTCAGCTGTGGCACATTCTTAAAATGTGTTTCCAGGCAAACAGGAGTTACCTCACCCTAAACAAAGGAATGTGGTTTCTCCAAGGGGACAGTTACTTTCAAAGTTCCTTGAAAGACTATGAGAATTCATTTACATATCAGATAAACAAATCTATATGATAACAAATGGGGGGGAAGAGACAGCATGGCTACACCCCAGCAGGGAAGAGAAATTTCATCTGAGATATAAAGAAGAGTGGAGGGCCAAACTTCAAATAAGCAATCGAATCAACTGATTGAATACACTAATATTGCATCCTATAAGGTCTTTGGTGATTAATAACATATGGCTGGTCTAAACTAAAGCTACAAAACAACCTAAGTTGCGCTACTTCAGTTACAAAAACAGTGAGGAGTCCTTGTGGCACCTTAGATACTAACAAATGTATTTTGGCATAAGCTTTAGTGGGCTAAAACCCACTTCATCAGATGCATGGAGTAACTGAAATTGACGGGAGACACTATCCTGCCAACTTACCTTCCACCTCTCGGGGAGGTGGAGTACAAACATCGATGGGAGAGCGCTCTGCCATTGACTTAGCTTGTCTTCACCAGACCCGCTAAATCGACAGCACATCATCAATAGCAGCAGTGCCTATTTAGCCGTAAGTATAGTATGAAGAGTGTATAGTGAAATGTCTGTATTAAACACTGTAGGAGGAATTATGAATACTCACTGATATGTTTCAAAGTATGTGGCCAAGCAAAGAAGGCACAAGTAAGGCAAAGGAAGGCACAGAAAGCTGAACACACAGGAGGGCTTCCAGCCTCCTGAAGCAAGGTCATTGGACTTGGGAGATACAAGCAAGGCCAGAAAACCATTTTAGGCATCCAGACAGACACAAGAGAACAGAGCTCTTGCAGACATGTCCACTCTCGTGAATTGATTGTGAGAGTCATGATTTCTGAGTAAAATTAAAGCCTGACTCATGATCTCGCAATAAAACTCTGAAATGTCCCGATTTGAGCCGCAGCTGGAAAAAAAATCCTGACATTTGAGAGTTCTAAAAGTGAGGCTTAATTTTATTTTGAAATCCTGTCAGCTGCCCTGGGTGCAGCAGGGGCTTCTGCTGTCAGCTGCCCCCGGGCAGCTGCTCCCCTGCCAGCTGGGAAGTGGGCAGGGGACCCCACTGCAGCCCCCCTAGGCCTGGGGAGGATGAAGAACCCTAAGAGAAGCAGGGGTGAGGCTGGGAAGGCTGAACTATGGCCTCGAGGCCTGAAGTGAGGAGGGAGGGCTGATGGGGTGGAGGGGCTGTATTGATGGTAGGTTTTGAGCAGATGGGGTGAGTGCTGGGAGGGTGAACTCAGGGTAGTGGGGGTCGATGGGGTAGGGAGAGCTGAACTGATGGGGTGGTGATGGTGGGGGCTGAATTGAAGGGTTGGGTGGGGCCAGAACTGATGGGAGACTGGGGGACAGGATTAATTGTTGGGCAGGAGACACGCAGATGTGGGGGTGAGAGCTCCTGCAGCAGGGCCCAAAATCACTTTATCCAGTACATGTGGGCAAAACAAATTGTCACATGCGCACACCCTGGGATGGGCAAAGGGAGTTCAAAAATCAAAACACTGACCTAAAAACACAGTATCATCTTTTTTTATTTTTAAATGTCATGATTTTGGGACCGATTTCATAATTTTTGAGGGTCTTCCTGCCCCTGCTCCACCACTGCCCATCCTCTTCCAAACCTCTTTCCGCCCCCTCCCCCAAGTGCGCCTGTCCCCACTTCTCCTCCTCCCTCCCAGTTCCTCCTGCATGCTGCTGAACAGCTGTTCCCTGGCATGCATGAGGCACTGGGAGGGACGGGGAGGAGTTAGGTCGGAAGGAGGAGGAGTTGATCAGTGGGGCCAGAGACCCCAATTTCAGAAATGCTGCTTTAGATATTTTATTATAGGCATTGTCTTTAGTGTAACATCTAGGGTACCAATTGATCTGGGGTAGAGTGACTGGTTTCTTGGAACTGGAAGCAACCTGAATAATTTGTGATTTTTGGTGTCAGTGACTATCGGTAAGTCCAAATTGACTGGGTGGCAAGATAGACTAGAGACTGTTTGTTACTCCGTTGTAAGACTGTAATGATGATCCAGGAATTCACATTTGGTACTGGGTTGTTGAAGTCTAGTTATAGAACACAGCAACAGTTTGGGGTATCTACCCTGTTTTTGAAAGTCTACCCTGAGGTAGGTATTCATGGTCATGAGCCACTCCAGACGGCATGACACCCGGAAACTATAGGCTGTTTAGCTTGACATAGATCCCATCTTGTGTCTTGGAAAAAGTGATATGGGATAGACTCAGGGAAGAATTAAAGGATGGCTGTGTAATTAATGCCAATCAACATAGTTTTATAGAAAATAAGTCTTGTCAAACAAACTTGCTATTGTTTTTGATGAGATTATGAATTTGGTTGACAAATAATGCTGACATTATATACTTAAACTTCTCGAAGGCATATGACTTATCGTAGTTCCACATGACATTCTAATTTAAAAAATAGCATTAAGCAAAATCAATGCAACACATTGTAAATGGATAAAATTGGCTAACTGATCAGAAAGTAAGCGCAAATGGGAAATCATCATCCAGTGGAGGAGTTTCTAGTGGGATCCCACAGGGATCTGTTCTTGACCCAACTATATTCATATCTTTAACAATGATGTGGAAGAAAACATGAAATCACTACAATAAAGTTTGCAGATGACTGAAAAACTGGTGGAGTGGTAAAGGAGGATGAAGATTATACAGAGAAAACTGGGTCTCATGGTGCACTGGGCTCATTTGAACATGTGTTTTAATACAGCTAAAGGCAAGATTATACATCTAGGAACCAAGAATGTTCATCACATTTATATGAGGAGGGACTGTACTTTGGAAAGCAGTGACTTTGGAAAGAAACTAGGGATCATGGTGGATAAATATGAGCTTGCAATGTGAGGTAGTGGCTAAGAGAGCAAATGCAATCCTTGGATATATAAGTAGCACAATATTGACTAGAAGTCAGGCATTGTTATTTATTACCACTATATATGGCATTATTGAGAGCATTTCTGGAATACCGTTTCCAGTTCTGATATCCACACTTTAAAAAGGATGTTGACAAATTACAAGCACAGGTATCTTCAGTCAGAGGGAAATTCTCTGCTGGTGCAAGTGTGCCGGGTCCGAATTTTGTGCGTGTGGGTACCCTTCCTTCCTGCATGGGGAACATGTTGGGAAGAGAGGAAGTAATTTAGAGGAGGGAAGGGAGCCATAGCAGTGTGCTATGCCTATCCTTCACCACCATAGGATCCACTAAAGTCTCTGTTCCAGTGGCACAGCTTAGAGCAGCCTTACTGCTGCTTTAAATTGCACTGGGGCCAACCCTGATGCCTTAACTGGCTTCTTGAGACTCCTTCACACTCCATAGGAGCCACAGCCAGTTGGCATCAATTAGATCAGCCCTAGGCTGCCCTCAGTGATGCCAAGGGCTAGCGCTAGTACAGATTAGCTTGCAGAATCAGGGAGCTGTTTCTGCTTCTGTGATCACTCCTGCCATCCTCTTGGTGCATGAGAGGAATGGGCCTACTATGTGGTGTATTGAGGACTGTGTTGGAATTACAAGGTATCAGTTTTTGGGGGGTAGGAGAGCATTTCCTGGTCCTGCTTGCAGGGTAGGAGGTTCTGAGGCAAAGAATGTTTACAGAGTCATTTCTGAAAAGAGCCAATTTAAAGCAAAGTGGAGTTAGTTGTGCCTTGGTGCCTTAGGGAGCAGCCTGTTTTGCCTCTCTCTGTTTTGGGGTTATTGCGTGTTATCTTTCTGATTTCTGAGAAATAAAGTAGTGTTACGCTGCAACCTCCCAGCAAAAGCATTTGTTTTTAACTAACTTCTCTATGTGTATGCCATGAACATAACACTCTATGTTTTGTTCTCAGAATCTGGTCCAAAGTTAATGTATTCTGTGTGCTGCCACATACTGATGGCAGGTAAGCCAGGAAGCCCTAGTAATATATTTTTATATAAAACTTTATACGAAGGTTTTAATATGAATGAATTAGATAGCTTGAGTTCAGAAGGAAAGGACACAATCTGGCTGCTATTGAAATGAATAGCAAAATGACTTCAGTTAAAGAAGGATTGGCCCCAGTGTGGCCAATGCAGATGATTGAGCACAGAGTTAAGGCGGAACTAAGGAACCTAAAATGACACAATGGTGGAAACCATTAGCAGCAATGTCCATTTCCAGTAACACAAATGTAGTGAGTGACTAAGTAAGAATGAAACCAGGTAAGCAAATACAGAAAATGCAGATGGCACAAAGTCTAAACCTGGGCCCAGATTCGTCTTTCAATTATTCCATGGTAACCAGGATTAATTCAATTGAAATCAACTGAGGTAAACCAGAATGCAAAAGATGTAATGTAAACATTAGGAGAATTAGACCCCTGGATTATTGCCTGTAAATTTTTCACTGAAAGGCTTTCCCCCATCCTCCTCCAGTAGACAATGGGAAAAATGTTATTTTTCTCTTATACAGTTATTTAAAATTAAAGTGTATGGACTTTCTTCAATAGACTCACAATATATACACATATATAAAATTATATCTGATAATTATTAATTAATTTTATGGGAGGGCTGCAGTCATGAAGCAAGGCCCCATTGTTCTAGGCGCTACACAAACACATAACAAAAAAGGATGACCCCTGCTACAATCTAAATAATCGTAGGGAGTTGTTTGATCTTGAATCTAGTTGCTGTGAACCCCAACAAACCTTAACCAATTATTCCAGTGTCATTGCATATGTATTGCAAATAAAGCCACACAAAACTTTAATCAAGCTGCAAAAACAAAACCCAGTGTGGTTTGAATTCAGGTACCATTTTATCCAAACTTCATGAAAGTTCAGATAAATTATTCCACCTTTGGTTGATCTCTTCTTGCCCTCCCAAAACTGATCAGTGCATGTGTTTTGCATCACATATCTGTGGATTTTAAGTGCCAGATTCTTAGCTGGTATAAATCAGCTACACTGGCCCTAAGATTTTACTAGGCTGTACATGGCACTGATAAATGAGGAACCTGCTTTACTGTATTTGCAGACTAAGGTCTCAATTAGAGCTGTGAAGAAGACAGAAGTTCCATTTCACCAAAGATTTTGAGATTTCACTCTAATTCTGAATGAAGCCAAACAGAAAGTTTCAAAATTCTACACCAAGATAAAATAATCATTTAAGGTCATTCTAAATACTTCATTTCAATGTTTACTTTTTCAAATTTAGGTTGATATTAAAAACATAATTTACATACAAGAATTATATTAAACAAAAAGCAGTTTCAAAATGAAAAAGATCAAAATTTTTCAGACTAAAATCACTGAAAAGGATGTTTTGACACTGTCAGAACTCTATTCCCATTTCTTCTAAGTGAAATTCCAGTAAAATCAACCTGATTTTGCAAAGAACATGATTCCATCAGGGTTTCTCTGATCAGCACTAGTCCTGGTGCTGCAAACTGCTCCACATGTATGGATTTCAATGCAGTACTGGACACAGGCATCTAAGCCTGGAGAGCAGGTTCTAGGAATGGGACCTAAAAACAGAAGCAGCCAAACTAAGACTGCATTCATTATTTCCAAACTAAATTGGCCTTTGTGGCTTGTATGGCATTAATAATAAATAGTAAATAATAATAATACCCAGATCTTTTCATCAGTAGATCACAAAATGCTTTACAAAGGATCTCAGGATAAATTAGGTAATTGCATGAATTTAGGGAAGGGACCCTAGGCAAAATTTTCATTTCCTTATAGTTAATTTGATACTTGTATAGACCAAGAACAGATACAGGTAGGCAGATATGGACAAAATAAGATATTTTTAGTGCTTTGCAGTTAGAGAAATAATGAATTTATTCTTACAAATAAAAATAAATCAGCTTTAAATCATGAAGTATTGGGCCATCTTGAGTGAGAGGATAATAATAAACTAAAAATAAAAAAAGATTGCTCTCCATTGTTTGGAGTGAAGTTATTTTATTCATTTCACTCTGAACATATTTTGTCGAGGTGATTTATCCTTAATCCACGTGTTTTGTGTTTGCATGCCAAAATTTTATGTATCACATGTACAAGGATGGATAAAAGATTATTTCAGGGATATAAATATGCATATGCAAAATCAAATACAGTAAGACTGAATCATCTCTGTATATTGTGGAACAGGCATATAAAAAGATGACAGTGAGCATCAAATTAACTTATTTTACTAGCTTTTCTCTCAAACACATTTTAAAATGTGCAAAACAATGTAACTTGTTGTGGCATGCTACTCCCTGTGTTGCTATTAAGCTATCCAGATGATGCTCTGTTGGGAATCCACTCTGAACAGAGGCCTAATTCAAGACTGGATCACAACATCTGCACCAGATAGAATTTGTCATCATCTGTCTTCAAAACCATTGGCTGTTGCTTAGCAACTGGTCAATCTCACAGAGTATTTGCCATGACAAATTAGTAGCGTTGTTACCATGACAACCGGCTTTGTTACTTAATTTAATTGATTTGAATCAGAATTGGCTTTCGGGGAAACAAGTGTGCTGAGTGAAGTAGTAAACATGAGCTTGCAACTAGCCATTCATGCTTCAATGTAGTATTCTCTAAAATCAACGCGTCAGGGTGAAATCCACAACCAAGTTCACAGACAACATATTTCCGTAAAAAATGAACTGGTTTATCCAGTGGCTTGATTAATGGTTTGAGGCTGTAGACATGGCAGGCATTACTCTTTAGCAACTGATTGTGGAGCAGGTTCACTGGAGATGCAGAGTCCAAGTTCCAGAGAGCAAGGAAGGAGGTATAGGATTATGTGGGATAAAAATGTAGGGACAGAAATCCTTGCAATTGTTCCTAGTCTGGTTCAGTCAACACTTTAGTTACTGCCTTGATTCTCAACATTTGCCACATAACATAAGGCTTTACCTAAGTTAAGAAAGTTGGGGAAATCCCATGCTTTGATACTTAGGGCCCATCCATCACTATTACTATAAAACAATCTAGATTTTATAGTATTGGTAAATTTCTCTTACAGAAACATCTACACACATTTTATTTGTTTTCTACACTTCTTACTCTTTTACTGCATGACAGAGAAAAGAGATTAACATATCTATACTGTACATATTTTTAATGAATGACATCTACACATTAAGCCTGAGTACAGCTGTTTGGAGACTTTAGTTATGCAATCTCACAGTTTCCCAGTTTCTCTATTTTATCTGCTGATAATATATGGGCTGTTGCTGCTGTCCTTCCTGATCTTCTTACAAATGTAGCTGTAAAACTCAAGTTGTATTTCCCTTATAAAATATTAAATGAATTGCTTGGACTAATTTGAAATTTCTCATCATGTGTGATTTATTTAAAGCTCAAATGTGGTGCTGTGCATGAATGTTTCTGAAACCTAAGTAAGTCTTTCTAAACAATAAATAGGAAGCATCAGCCACAGGATGACTAAGATGGGAAACTAGAAACATACTAAATGTTGACAAATTCTAAATTATAAGGTGTTGTGTGGTATAGCTACATTGTTTAGTGATACCAGTGTTAATTACAGAGTAGCACACAGAGTTCTCAAACTTCCCACTTAAATTCCATTAAACTATTGTATATCTGAAATAGATTTTGATTTGTATAGACTTTATAAACAGGCTTTCACTTTTTCTTTTGCAAAAGCGTGTCTTTGATTAGAAGCTTCTAGAAAGAGAAATCATTTAAACGAAAGAAGAGAAGAAAAATACATTGTAACAAAAAAGCCCAAGATGAGCCTGAATTCAACTGAGTACATTTATACAAAGCAATTCACCCAGTTGAAAACACTTACGGGAAACTTGGAGAAAGTGAAACTTGATTTATAGTGATGCAGAATGGAATTCTAAAATAGTTTTGATGTGCTTTCTTTTGCATATATTATATACTTATAATAATACAAAACCTTTATACAGTGATTTCCTCTTCCAAATACTTTCCAAATACTTTACAAACATTAACCTTAGTCCTCACAATGCCCCTGTAGTATTGGTAAGTACGACTTGTCAGCCCCACTAACACAGATGGGATAACTGAGACAGAAAAGTTAAATCAGTGTTAAAGCTGGGATTGGAACCCAGGTGTGTGTGTTCCAGTTCTACTCAGGCCAGTCAGTCTCACCTCAGTCCCTGGAAAAATCATGGAACAGGTCCTCAAGGAATCAATTCTGAACCACTTAAAGGAGGGGAAAGTGATCAGGAACAGTCAGCATGGATTCACCAAGGGCAAGTCATGCCTGACTAACCTAATTGCCTTCTATGATGAGATAACTGGCTCTGTGGATGAGGGGAAAGCAGTGGATGTGCTATTTCTTGACTTTAGCAAAGCTTTTGATACAGTCTCCGACAGTGTTCTTGCCAGCAAGTTAAGGAAGTATGGGCTGGATGAATGGACGGTAAGGTGGATAGAAAACTGGCTGGATGGTCGTGCTCAACGGGTAGTGATCAATGGCTCCATGTCTAGTTGGCAGCCGGTATCAAGTGGAGTGCCCCAAGGGTCGGTGCTGGGGGCGGTTTTGTTCAATATCTTCATCAACGATCTGGAGGATGGTGTGGACTGCACCCTTAGCAAGTTTGCAGATGACACTAAACTGGGAGGAGTGGTTGATACGCTGGAGGGCAGGGACAGGATACAGAGGGACCTAGACAAATTAGAGGATTGGGCCAAAAGAAATCTGATGAGGTTCAACGAGGACAAGTGCAGAGTCCTGCACTTAGGACGGAAGAATCCCATGCACTGCTACAGACTAGGGACCGAATGGCTGGGCAGCAGTTCTGCCGAAAAGGACCTAGGGGTTACGGTGGACGAAAAGCTGAATATGAGTCAACAGTGTGCCCTTGTTGCCAAGAAGGCTAACGGCATTTTGGGCTGTATAAGTAGGGGCATTTCCAGCAGATCGAGGGACGTGATTATTCCCCTCTATTCGGCACTGGTGAGGCCTCATTTGGAGTACTGTGTCCAGTTTTGGGCCCCACGCTACAAGAAGGATGTGGATAAATTGGAAAGAGTCCAACGGAGGGCAACAAAAATGATTAGGGGGCTGGAGCACATGACTTATGAGGAGAGGCTGAGGGAACTGGGATTGTTTAGCCTGCAGAAGAGAAGAATGAGGGGGGATTTGATAGCTGCTTTCAACTACCTGAAAGGGGGTTCCAAAGAGGATGGATCTAGACTGTTCTCAGTGGTAGAAGATGACAGAACAAGGAGTAATGGTCTCAAGTTGCAGAGGGGGAGGTTTAGGTTGGATATTAGGAAAAACTTTTTCACTAGTAGGGTGGTGAAGCGCTGGAATGGGTTACCTAGGGAGGTGGTGGAATCTCCTTCCTTAGAGGTTTTTAAGGTCAGGCTTGACAAAGCCCTGGCTGGGATGATCTAATTGGGTTTGGTCCTGCTTTGAGCAGGGGGTTGGACTAGATGACCTCCTGAGGTCCCTTCCAACCCTGAGATTCTATGATTCTATGATTCTATGACTAGACCACGGCTCAGTATTAGGCTTACCATCTGTTCTATTAAAAATTATCTTTATAAGAAGACATTTATTAGAACCAGTCAAAAAATCTTATGTCAAAACATCCTTTCACAAAAAAAGAAAATCAAAAAATAAAAGTAAATTTTCATTAAAAATTGGGTTTTAATCAAAAATGATTTTTGAAGGAAAAAAAATATTTCCTGACTAGCTCTAGCATTTCTCTCTCATTTTATGTAACTTTGGTGAGTGGGGAGGGACCAGGCCTGCCCAGTACTCTGGTTCCCAGCCCAGAGACCATGTAGATAGCAGCCTCCTGCTGCCTCTCCTTAACTTCTCTGCCATTTCTGCTTCAATTCCCTGAGCCACTTCCCAGCGGCTCCTGAACCTTCTTCGCCTTCTTCTCAGGGCCTCCAGCCAGCACGTTCCAGCAGCCAGCCAGAAGCTCCCTCCTGCCCATACCCCAGTCACTGCCAGCCACTGCGCTGTGCAAGGTGCTATGTTCCTGCAGTCTGCTAGGAACACAGTCCACCCTCCTTGGACTCCCTGCAGCAACTGACCCTACTCAGCCCTGCAGCTCCCTTTTATGTGAGCCTACTGGGCTCTGACTGGCTGTTCCCTGTGCAGCACCCCCTCCAGCTGTTTTTACCCCCTTTCTTTTCGGTGTTGCGCGAACACCCCATTCCACAAGCATACACATAAGTTCAACAAGCCAGCCTCCTCCCCATATTATAGAAGAAGCTGCATACATACACTGAGCTAGAGTAAAGGTTTGGCATCAGAGATGGAATCAGGTCTAGTGGGTGACTTATTAATACTGCATCTCTTCCTAGTGCATAAGCAGAGTGGTATTAGCACCTGATCCAAAGACCATTCAAGTCCATAAGGGGTATTCTTTCTATGGTCTTTGGATCAGGCCCTTCGAGTGTGGAAGCTGCTTCGCTATAAGGTGGTGGCAGCCAGCTATGTGACTGAAGCCGAGTCAGATTGTATAAAGGCTAGTTTACGATGAAAATTACTCTTAGCCAGGGGTTAGGTCAATTCAAGGGTGATTCATATAGTTAGACCATCTGACCACCAGGATTGTTAAATTGTGTTACCTGCCCTTAGGCAACGGGGACTGACATTTAATGGCATTGGCCATTGCTCGTTTAATGGGTTTGTTAAATAACTAATAAAATTGCTTTGAAATACATTTATTGTTGTAAAGTTGAGTTAAAGTTTTACATTCTTCTAGTTCAAATTTTGTAGGGTTGAATTAAAGCAGGAACTTATGACATGCTCTTTGCAGCAGTTTGTCATCACTTGTTAACCTTCCCAATTCCGCCAAAGAAGTAAATAGATGGGGGCATATTTTCTCTTCAAGGTTAATGAGCAGTATTCCACTGAAGATAAATGTTTTAAGTTCCTTCTATAATGATTAGTTTCATACCCAAGCCAGGAAACTTTTCTTTATTGAAAATATTTTAAACTCTGTATTCTTCTGCAACTGGCAGTTTACTGTTAGAGCTGCATGAGTAATGGCTTCTTTTTTTTGTGTGTGTGTTCACTGGTAATTCTGAAAAAAAAATTTTTCGGTCAAATGAAAAATGTCATTCAACCTCAAAACAAAATATTTCATTTTGATGTTGATAATTTTTTTAATGTTTTTTAAATAAATTTGAAGGAAATTTCAAAACAAAATGTCATTCTGAACAAAAAAAATGAAACATTTTGTTTAAAAAGTGTCAATATTTCAACTATTTCAGAATTTGTTTTGTCTTTTCTTTTTATTTCTTTTTTTTTACATGAAAAATTCAGTGAAACTGACATAATTCACAAAGCTTTCAGTGTAATTGAATCTGCATTCTTCTCTTAAAAAGGTTTTGGCTGAAAAAGTTTGTCCAGCTCGCCTTACTATCTTCCTCCTTTTCATTTTTGGGTATGATGGGGTGCTGAGATTTTCAGACTTTTTGCAATCATTACATCCTGTATGGATAACGGCACAATTCAGCAACCTTTAGTCAAGTTCAGAATACACTGACAAGGTCCACAAGCAGCTATGTGCATTAACATCTATCATAACCTTCTCCAAACCAGATGAATACACACACACGGCCTAATTCTGATGTCTCTTACATCAACATAAATCAGGAATAATTCCACAGAAGTCAATGGACTCACATCCATGTAAAATCAGAATGTAACGTAAAGGTTATTGCCTGATATGGACCTTTCTAGAGGACCTTCAGTAGCTTTAGGTTTTCCTTCCTATAAAGATGGAGTCTGATGACCTCTTCACACACAAGAGAAGACACACACAATCAACTAGTATGTAAATAAAAGGTGATTTCCATTTCATACACACCTGGGGGGGGGGTCTAAGGCCTATGAGAAGCTTGCAAAGGATATATATATATATATGTACACACACACACATCTCACACTAAGGGAAGCACAGAAATGGTTAATTAAGGGCTCATTAGAATAGTGATATAAAGAAGAGTGGACAGTGTAAGAAAGCCCTCTCTCATTCCAGTCAGGCCTAGATGCAGAATAGGGAGGCAAAAAGGAACTGGGATAATGACCAGGCTCTTTATGAACAACTTTTGAAATTAAGGATTGTTTGTATTTTTCCACCTGATCTTCACTATTTCCTCTAAAATCTTCAAAAATATGTCAAAGTCGCCAATGGCTCATTGGGTTCAGGCATATCAGTTTCATAGCCAACCGTATGACAAAGGATTGATGTGGCCAGCATCACATCTGACTGCCTGAACTCAATGGATCAAGTACCTATTTAGCAGCTACGTGAACTGTAGGTAGCCTTTCAGTGTGAGATCAAGCAAGACTCAAATCCATGACCTTCAGGAGTGTAGTCAGGTGCCTGAACCACTTAGCCAGCACACTTTGCACAAATATGTGCAAAAATCAAAATGCCACATTAGTAGGAAATTCTAACATCCCATTTCCTATTCAAGGTTTTCATGAGCCGCACATTGTAACACTAACACATACTGCAACATTATTCACTCCAAAAAGCTACCTCTGTTATACTCATACCACCACATAGTTAACTTATTTAATAAAACCAAGTAGATCAATTGTTCTATTTGTATTCATAATAAATATACTTCTGCTCCACTACACCATGAGACCTATTAGAACTCTGCTGTTTTTCAGCGGATTCTGGAACTATATGTCTTTCAAAATCTTTACTAAGCATTTAATACATATTACACTAAATCAACAGTATATATCCAATGGCATATTCCCTTTACAGAACAAAACAGAGGGCAAAGGTTTGGTAGAATGCATGGCACAAACTGAGAGGGAATGGTATGGAGTGATGAAGGATCATACAGTAGTGAGAACGGGGTGGTTCCCTTAATTGCTCATTTCCAGACTTTTTAGCCTATTGCATTTTTCTTAAGGAGTAACATTTTTTGTAAAGCAAGTGCAAATGAGAGAGGATTTTTAGGGGTGGGGGATATTGGGGCAGTTGGGGAGCAGGGTGCTGTTGATCTCATTACCCATCAAACACACTTTACCTTAACAGCTTTTAATTACTTTTTGGGGTTGGAGAGAAGAGGTCAGGACTGGGTTGTAATTTAGTGTAATAACACCCAGGAGTTCTCTCTTTGTTCATTAGTAAATAAACTTCTGGTCAGTTGGGTGAGCTCAGTTAATGTAGAGGAAAAGTGGAATGAAAAGAATGAAATTTTTAATATGAAATGTAACATTTCAAGATGTCAGAGATGAGGTTTTTGTTTTA